>JAUMHN010402686.1:0-15616 GCA_032360265.1 Heliamphora ciliata
TCTCTCAAGCCTTACTAAACCCTGGCAACCAAGGCAAACCTTTTAAGCCCCCCCCCCCCCCAAGCTAGGTACCCTAAGTCTTGGCAAGCTAGGCAAATCTCAAATTCTAGACAAACTAGGCACCATAAGCCATGGCAAGCCAGGCAAATCTTTCAAACCCTAGACAAACTGGGCACCCTAAGCTTTGGCAAGCAAGGCAAATCTCAAGCCTTAGACAAACTAGGAACCTTAAGTCCTGGTGCGCCAGCAAATCTCTATCATTTTGTGTTAATCATTCCTTCCAAAAATTATCAAAATAATAATAATAATAATAATAATAATAATAATATATATAAAAAATAAAAATAAATAAATAAAAAGCTCGCTTCCTTCTGATATTTGTGTTTTTTCCCTTTTGCCCTAATTTTTTTAAAAAATTTCTACAATCTTATCTTAATTCTCTAAAAATTTTTAAGATTTTTCTTTAATTTTCTAGGAATTTTTGAAAATTTGTCCCAATTTTCTAACATTTTTCTTTAATTTTTTGGGAGTTTTTGCTCCGTTTTTCTAATATGTTTTCTTAATTTTTTTAAGAATATTTGAAAATTTTTTAAAATTTTTTCTAATTCTTCTTAATTCTTTAGATTCTCAAAAAAATGCCCTTTAATTTTCTAGGATTTTCTAAAAAAAATTTCTAGGATTTTTTAAAAACTTCTAAGATTTTCCTCAAAACTTTTTAAAAAGTTTTTCTCAATTTCTAGGATTTTGCTTGGATTTATTAAAAAAAAAACTTGTAAAAATTTTTCTCAGTTTTCCTTGATTTTATTATGAAAAATTTGTTCCAATTTTCTAAGACTTTTGAATAATTTTTTTTTTATTTTTCTAAGAACAAATTTTCCTAATTTTTTAAGAAATTTAAAACAAAAAAAAATTCTTTTTTTTCTTAGATCTTTGAAAAATTTTCCTAATTTTGTTAGGACTTTTTGAAAATTTTTCTTAATTTCTCTTAATTCTCTAAGTTTTTAGAAAATTTGTCCTAAATTTTAGGATTTTCGACAAAATTGCCTCTAATATTTTAGGATTTTTGATAAAAATTATTTCATTAGTTTTCATGACCAAAAAACAAAAACAAAAATTTCCCCAAGTTTTTTAAGTTTTTCCTAAAAATAAAAATAAAAATAAAAATCATTAAGCTCTTTTGAGATTTTCACTAAAATAATTACCCCTTTTATTATTTGTTCAAAACCCTAGTATTCCTACTGTTTTAATCTCTATTGCACAGGTACTTAAGCTAAGATCTCACAGCAATCATCATTCATCAGTATCACCATTCATCATCATATCAAATCACATCATCATATATCATAGGGGGATCCTAGGCATGCGTCTATGTTTGAGATATATCATATAACATGCTTTAGTTTCAAAACTGTGAGTTTGGGAACTTACTGATGGGCGCTGGCGAGAAATATGATGGTCGGGCTCCCGCAGAAGAACATCGGCAGCGACTGCATCAGTAGGAGGGTCGTAACGCCTCATCCCGCGTGGAACCAGGCAGTGGGGTACCAGGGCATAAGTGTGTGGGTCGAAGGGTGCTGGATGACTCTCTCCCGCATTAGGATCCAGGAAATCAGCCACCTCGGCCTCAGAAGAAGCAGCGTCCGCAACTGCCAGCGCCTCGACAGCTGCTCGTGCCACCTCCTCAGCAACATGGAAGGAAGGCTAGAGGTCGTCGTCTGGAGGTCGTCGTAAGACACGAAGGCATCCATCGCAGCAGAAGGCTGCGTGGAGGTGACCCAGTCGGCAGAAAGACTGGAGGTCGTGCCTCCGAGAGTCCCCATAGAAGAACTACCAGTAGCAGAAGGGCCCCATCGTGCCCCTAGATCGTCGTCTCCCTGGCCCTGGCCCACCATGAAGAAAAGGGAATCACGAATAATAAAGTAAGCATCTCGTGTCAAGAAGAACAAGGCACAGAAAGCTCTTGTGTTAGGTCGCAAAGAACAAGAAAAAGCAAGAGAATGTTTGAAAGAGACGAGAGAGAACAAGAGAACTAGAGAAAGAAAGTGGAATGAACAAATGAACCTCACCCGCACGACCTTAGGAGCCTTATGCGCGCCTAGAGTTGGCGGTCGCCACTTTCAAAGTGAGCGACTGCCATGATAATGAAAAGACACATGGTGACTGCCATGTTGTACGGGTTTTAAGTGAGCGGTCGTCATGTCAGAGGGATTTGGGCTTGGCGACCGCCAAGTACACAATAGTCATGTCAGGTCAGTTTGTCCATCATGAGGTTTTAGGATTTTTAGGGGTCCGTTTGGGGGTCTTTTATTTGAGTACATGTTTATTTTATTTTATTTTGTTTTGGTGTTTATTTGTGTGTTTATTTTCTTTTTTTATGCGTATTAATTTCGCGTGTTTTATTTTTGTTAACAAAAAAATATAATAATAGAAAAATAATTTCCCTTAAAAATAAATTTTCTTATTTTGTGTGGGCGTTTTTTTAAAACTAACTTTAGGTGCTTCACAAAAATAATTTTAAAATCTTGAATGTTTTTCAAAAAAAAAAATACTTCAAATTTTGTGTGAAAATAATTTTGTTTAAAAATAATTTGCAAATGATTTTTTCTTACACAAATAATTTGTGCATTTTTGCTTTAACCCTCATCGTTCGTAGTCATCCTACTTCCGATGAATCTAGTTAAAAGTTGTAACTTGGCTTTTAATTATTTTTTATCTCGCTTTCGATATATTTAATTAAAAATCGTAACTTGACTTTTAATTATTTTTGTTCCCTTTTCCGATAAATTTAATTTTAAGCCGTAATTTGACTTTTAATTATTTTTATCTCGCTTCCGATAAATCTAATTTTAAGTCGTAACTTGGCTTTTAATTATTTTTATCTCGCGCTTCATTCCAAATTTTTAGGTTTTAACTCAACCTATTAATTCGTTATTATCCTTTTCGATAAAATTAATTTTAAATCGTAACTTGACTTTTAATTATTTCTATCTCGCTTCCGATAAATCTAATTTTAAGTCGTAACTTGGTTTTTAATTATTTTTATCTCATGCCTCGTCCCAAATTTTTAGGTCTTAACTTGACCTATTAATTCGTGATTATCATTTCCGATAAAATTAATTTTAAGCCGTAACTTAGTTTTAAATTATTTTTTATACCACTTTCATCCCGAAATTATGAGGTCTTGACTCGACCAATTGCTTTCCCGGTTAAGATAATTTCTTAAATCTTAACTCGATCCTTTTAATTATTTTACCCCTAGCCGAGTTCTTAGATCTTGATTTGATCTTTGACTTGTTTGTACTCTCTTTAGATCATGACTCGATCTTTAAGATTTTTTCGATCACACAAGCATCTGCATCATGTTAGCATCCGCATCATGTTCTTATCTTGCATCCTTGCTTTTTGCCCCGTGAATTATGTTTTGGTATGATCCCTAACAAAGGGATACGTAGGCAACTCGATGAAAATTCGAGTACGACCAACATCATATGCATACTTGTGTGTTTGTGGCCTAAGATTGACGGCTCGGTCAAATGGTTGTTCTCTCTGGGTCTTTGATATAACTTGCATCACGCGTTGCTATGCAAAGTTATATCTCAAAGAGGGGCAACTGTAGACATCCCAATTTGAACCCGTCTAATTTTAAGTGAATCCGATGATGAAAACAGTTAGAATTGTGCTTCAGTTCGATCCTCGAGAAGTGATCCAAGCTCGGTATTTGAACCCAAAACCTTCAAAACAATGAAATTATGTTAAACCACGGATAACTTGTTATGCAAGTCATTCCCAATGTGGCGACCGCCATGTTCATTGTGGCTACCGTCAATAGAACCTCTTGAAAACTCTAGCCAAAAGTGGCGACCGCCACCTCCAACATGGCAACCGCCAATAGAGCCTTGTGGAACTTTTTTTAGACATGGCGACCGCCACCTCTAATTTGGCGACCGCCAACTCCAAATGACCTGATATGTCCCAAAGCATGGCAGCATCTTATTGGTTAAAGAATTCTATAAATACCGTGCCCCGTGGTACGTTTTCAGGACAGAATTTTAGAGAGGTTTAGTGAGAGAAACTCTGCCGAGTCACCGAGCAATCCCGAGCCCTAACGCCGAAGCCTTACCAAAATACCGAGATCCGAACCTCCAACGCCTACATTAAAACCCTAGCATGGATCACCATATGAGGATTAAACTATTAAAGCACATTCCCCGACGTGAACGCCTACATTAAAACCTTAGCATGGATCACCATATGAGGAATAGACTATTAAAGCACATTCCCCGACGTGAGGATGCCTTAACAATCCAAATACCTTATTTAGATCCCTGATCCTTCTAACTCCATTCCCACTCTTTTGGAGTGATCGGGTTAAATTCAAGATTCAATTCGTGTATTTCCTTCGTTTATATAGTTAAACTTGCTTATTGTTTAATTTGCTTCATGTGATTTAGTCTCTTTAATTAATTACTAAGCTTACACATTCACACTTAGCACATTATCATTTTTATTTTATTTTTTTATTTTTATTATTCATTAATTAGTGTTAATATTTTTTGCAATTATAACTTCTTATTGTTGTTAATTGTTATAATCAAGGCATTTACATTATATAAATATAATTGTCAATATTGCATTCATACCTTCTAATTAAATAGTTATGTTTATTTTTTTTTATTTTTTTTCTTTTATAATTAGTTTAAAGTTTCTTTATTAGTTTCATATTTTATTTCTTTAATGCTCCTTTTTATTTTCTTCTTTAGCTTAATATTCCTTTTCTAACTTTTATTTTTTATTTTTTTTATAATAGTATAATTTCTTTCTCTATCATTTTTTTTTCATTACTTGTTTTAAATTTCTTTATAATATCTTATTTTTCTCTTAGTGTTAATTTAATTTTCACTTTAATAGTATTTCTTTTTCTTTAATGTTAGTACTTATTTCTCTTAAAAAGCTCCATTTTCTCTTTCTTTTTCTATAGTTTTATTCTCCTTACATGGTACTTTTCTTTTATTTTGTTGAACCCAAAATCATAAAAAAATCTTTTAGGCTAATTTTCATCTTTAAGTGTATTTTTCTTCTCTTTTATTTATTTTTTCTTTTTGTCTCTTCTTTTATCTCTTTTAAAATATAAAATGTGAATAGGTAGCTTCCCTTTTTAGTATTTTTCTAACCTCTTTTTATTTTAGTATAAGTTTTTTTGTACACTTTCTTTTTATAAGAATTTTTATACATCTTTTATTTTATGTTTTAGTATTTCTTTTAGATATTCATCATGGTAATGCTAACTTAGTTTATTTTGATAATATGCAAGTTTTAGTTTCTTTATTTGAAATCATATTTAGAATAGTTTAGTTTATTTCTTGTTAGCAATTCATGTTTAGGTAATATTTAGTAATTTCTAGCATGTTTTTATTCTTCTACTTAAATCATGATGGTTTAGTTTATTTTGATGAAATTGCATGTGGGTATACTCCATGTATCCTTTAGTTAGAAATTGCATACCGTAGGACTTAGAATTTTACTTTTAATACTTGTTTTATTTGGACATTCTATATACCTATATTATGTATTTTTTATATTTGATTTTGAATATTCTCTTTTCACCTCCACTTTCTTTATTTGTATGCATTTGAGAAATCATATTAAAGAACCAATGATGATTAGTAGAGGCCAACCTTACGATTAGGCGAACGAAGTGCCTAACACATTTTTCGATTCGTACCCGATTCTTACCTTAGCCTCCAAACCTTTTTTCTCTACTTAAACATTTTAAAGATCAGTAGCCATTTTTTGCTTTTCTCAGTTTTTTAAAAAAAACTAAATGGCAACTCGATTTTCAACAAAAGGGGATTTTTTAAAATTTAACTTTCAAGGTGTTAAAATATTTTTCAAATATCTTTGAATTTTCTTATTTTTGAAACATTTTTAAAGTCCAAAATCCCGGCATCACAACGGCCGATTCACTATACGAGTAAAGCTTTCCAAGGTGCAGAGAGCAGGTACCTAAGAGCAGAGAAGTTGGCCTTCGTGCTTATGGGTGTCGGCTACGAGGTTGAGCCCATATTTCGAAGCGCACATAGTGATTGCTCTCACTGACCTGACTGTGCTGAACATCCCGTGGCCACTTGCTCGGTGGGGATTGGACCTCGTTGGACAACTTCCTATGATGCGAAGGTAAATGAAGTTCCTAGTGGTCGCCATAGACTACTTTACCAAGTGGGTAGAAGCCGAACCGTTGGCCAAAATCACCGAAGGGAATATCACCCAGTTCGTATGGAAAACTATAGTTTGTAGGTATTGCATCCCGAGGATATTAGTCACGGACAATGGCAAACAATTTGACCACAAGAACTTCTGAAAGTCTTGTGGGGAACTCAGCATCCAACTGCATTTTGCCTCTCTTGCCCACCCTCAGTCCAACGGCCAAGTGGAAGTTACTAACAGAACTTTGCTAAAAATGCTGAAAACTAAGCTGGAAAAATGTAAGGGGTTATGGTTTGAAGAGCTCCCCAATGTGTTATGGGCCTACAAAACCACCGCCCGCACACCCACCGGGGTCACCCCCGCTTATTATTGTTATTATTATTATTATTATTATTGTGTGTGTGGTTACATGGTTGTTATGGTGCTTCCTCTTTCTAATATAAATAAATGTGCTCGCTATCTAGTTGGATACGGCTCCCTATTATTTTATTTCTTCTAACATAGTATCAGAGCTACCATGAAATCCTAGCCTCTTTCAGTCTCCAAACCCTAGCCTCTATTGCCGACAGCTTCATGCTGAAACCCTAGCCACAGTCCTCACCGACCACGCAACCACGCTAACCAGACCAGCGCCGACCATCTTCAACCCTTCCACAGTCCTCTCCGACCACCAAATCAGTGCCGAAATCCACCATTGCCTCTCGTCGACCATCTTCAACCCTTCCACAGTCCTCGTCGACCACCAAACTAGCGCCGACCACCAACATCGTCGATCGTCGAGCCCCAACGACCCTTCCCCAGCCACCGACGACTAGCGAAACACCACCACCGAGCACTTTCGCCCTTCATTGACCACCGACGAACCTTCCACAGCCCTCGACATCCTCCCTCCAGCGCCGCCGACCCTATTTCTCCCTCTTTTCAGCGCCGGCGATCTCTGCTCTCTCTCTTTTCGGCGCTGACGACCCCTGTTCTACCTATTTCCACACCGACGGCCTCTATTCTCTCTCTTTCCAGCGCCGCCAGCCCCTCTCCTCTCTTCCAGTCTAGCCGCCTGGATCCCTGGAAACCATAGCTTCACTTGGTTCCTTCCTCTGTAGTAGCCGACTGGTGTAAGCGCTATCCAAGTCTCTGTTTCTTCCTCTCCTTGTTCTGACAACAAAAAAGGAACCATAACTACTGGTTTGAGGGTCTAAGGGCTACCACAATGTTTGTATTTTATGAAGATGAGTTGAAGGTATGATTCGCGGTCCATCTATGACTGATTGAAGGTGTGGGTGCGTTCTATTGATTGTTGGTGTGCTTGCTCGTGATTTCTTTCGTTTTGCCATTGAGATATTGTGATGTTGACTAAAAGTTCCACAAGAGTTGAAGATTCTCCAGTGAGAACTGATCGACAAGTAGGAACTGATCGACAAGGAGAAATCACGGATGTGTTTTCGTTATCCACACGATTGGTGGATTCAAAGTTGAGTGAACCGCAAACATATGTATTATGGAAGAAGAAAGTTTTACTTATAGTTGAAGGTATGCAAAAAGAAAGACCATTTGTTTGAAGATCCTCTGGAGAAGGGATGAGTATAAGCGATAGAAGCGAGATGACGCACAATTACTGAGTAAGATATTGAATTTCATGGAGTCCTCTATTGAGATTTTGGTAGCCAATGTTACGACAGTTCGAGAGGTATGGACCATCTTCGAGGAGATATTTGTCTCGACTAATGACCTGTCCCGGTTATATGATGTGTTGCGGAGTATTTTTCGGATACAACAAGGAGATCGCTCTTTTTCAAATTATTTTACAGAGTTCAAGGTATTGGCAGATGAGTATGATCAGTTGGTACCTTTTACCAATCGATATGAGGTTTTTCGCGAGCAAATGATGCAATTTTTAGTAGTTTTCTTTCTAGCTGGGGTAAACCAGCAACTCGACTCCGCACGTTCTCAGATTTTGGCTGGTACTGACATTCCATCTTTATCTGAGGTCTTCCGACGGATGAGTCGAGCCATTAGTAGAGACGAGCCTCGTGGTACTACTACTGATCCTAGTGACCATACAGCCCCAGGGGCATTTCGTGGTGGGAATAGAGTTGGTTTTCGTGGTAGAGGTCATGATGGCGGCAGAAGTGATGGAGGCCGAGGGGGTAGAGGCCGTGATGGGGGACGAGGCAGAGGTCGAGATGGACGTGACACTAGGTCCTGCTACTATTGTGGAGAGTAAGGACACTTACAGAGCTCGTGTTGAAAGCTACATGGGCATCTTACATCCTCTGTGGCCAATGCCGTGACCGAGTACGATGCTCAACCCCCTTCTTCTGAGCGGCGAACTATCGATATGACACAAGAGGAATATGTTCAGTTTATTCAGATGCGAATTGGGAACACAGCCGATACTCCATCCACTACAGTTGCAGGTAATCCAGCTGCATATATGGCCACCTCCAGATCATTGGTGATAAATTCGGACACTTCTGCACATATGACCCACTCCACAGGTACTTTTTCATCTTCTCAGTTGACCTCTGAACACAGTGGGGTGATTGTTGCCAATTGAGAAACCTTGGAGGTAAAAGGGCAGGGTGTAGCTATTCTATCTCCATCAATTACACTCTATGATGTTTTGCATACTCCTGTTAATCCGTTTAACTTACTATCTGTGAGTCGTATTACCAGGGACCTGAACTGCTCAGTAACTTTCTTTCATGATCATTGTGTTTTTCAAGATCTAGTTTCGAGGAATACTATCAGTAAAGGACGGGTGGTAGGTGGCCTATATGTGCTAGATGAGACTTTGGATGTTGCATGTTCCGGGCGATTATCTTAGATATTGGATATACATTATCGGTTGGGTCATCCCTCCTTGCCAAATTTGAAGAAACTATGTCCCAGTTTCAGTTAGGTTACCCAGTTAGAATGTGAGTCGTGCAAATTTGTTAAGTATATGCGTGTGCCGTATGTGTCCAGGAAAGATAATAGAATCATGAGTCCTTTCTCTTTAGTCCACTCAGATATCTGGGGCCCGTATCCTGTCACTACTTTATTTGGTTTTTGGTATTTTGTGACTTTTGTTGATGACTATTCTCTAGTACTGTTCAACAACCCGCCCAACCTGTCCAACCGCCCCGCATCCGCCCGCCCCACACCGACCCAAGCAAATTTAAAAGAAAGAGAATGGTGGGTTAGGCGGGTTGTGCATAAAATTCAACGGGTCGGTTGGTAAGTCGGTTCCAAATCATCTAACCCGCACCGCACATATTTTTTAGTTTAAAATTTTTATTCCCACCACCTCCTTGAAAACAAAACAGTCAAAATACAAACAAATCAGTAAAATATTGCTATAATATTCATTTAATTTTTAAATTGTGCCAGTGTGGGTTGTAGATTTCTTTAAACTGTTTATTTAAATATTACTGTTTATTGATTTAAACTATTCATTTAAATATTATTATTAAATATTTAATTTCATCACGTCATTTGTTTGCTTTGTGCAAACAATTTACTTTTAAATATTGTTGAAATTTGAACAGTTGCAGCAGGGTTGTGGGTTTCTTTGATAATTCACTTAAATAATAAATTTTAGAATTTCAATAGTCTATTTAATTTTTAAACCGCTAATCCATCCAACCCGCCATTGTAAAACCGCCCAAAAAAATAACTAATCCGTCAATTTTATAAAGTGGATAGTTTGGCGGTGGATTGAAATTTTTTATACCGTCATAAATGGTTTGGTTAATGAATTTTTACTCAATTAGCACCGCACCGATCCGCGCACACCCCTATTATTCTCGTATTACTTATCTTTATCTTATGAAACAGCGGTCTGAATTACCTACAGTGGTTATTGCCTTTTATAGTGAAGTCCACATTCAATTTGGCACAACTATAAAAATCCTCCGTAGTGATAATGGAGGTGAGTACGTGGGTGGCTTGTTGGGTTCATACTTGCGTACATATGAAATTATTCACCAAACATCATGCCCTGACACACCTCAGCAGAATGGGATAGCTGAGAGAAAGAATAGACATCTCCTAGAAACTGCACATGCCTTAATGTTTCAGATGCGGGTTTCCAAAGTATTTCAGGGTAAAGCTGTGATGACTGCTTATTATTTGATTAATCGATTGCCTTCCTCTGTCCTACATGGTACTACACCCTTATTAGCGTTACTGCCTCAGTAGATTCCTTTCTCCTTACCAGTCAAGATCTTTGGGTGTGTTTGCTATGTGAGAAATACCAGGCCGCATGTGACGAAGTTATATGCTCACACACTAAAGTGTGCTTTCATAGGATATCCTAAAATCTAAAAAAGATATCGGTGTTATAGTTCTGACTTGCGACGATTTATTGTTCCTCAAGATGTGGTGTTTGTTGAATCTACTCAATTCTATGGCTCGGTCACTACACCTATCTCCTATGTGGATGATGGTTTAGATCAAATTTTGCAGTATCAGTCCTCCCATGATTTACCAGTGGCCTCTTCTCCCGTGGCTAGTCCTCCGATTGATTTTCCCGAGGAGTCTCCACCGGCTGCCTCCTAGGCACCTATCCTTTCCGCATCCTCCGACTCCTTAGTATTACCAGGCTCCACCACCTCTCCTCTACTTGAGTCAGTATCTCCTCAGCCGGATCTAAGCTCTGATCAGGTAAGTGACCCTCCTATTGATTTACACAAATCTTATCGTAGTTGTAGAAATCATCCCTTATATGCTACATTCTATCATGGTTTACGTGCTACTGTCTAACAGGGTATTACTACCCTTGATCAGTATCATTTACCTTGCTCTGTTATAGATGCTCTTTCTCATCCAAGTTGGTGTCAGGCTATGATTGAGGAAATGAATGCTCTTGAGGCTAATAATACGTGAGACCATGTAAGTCTTCCTCTTGGGAAGACTGCGATCAGCTATAAGTGGGTTTATGCCATCAAACTTCATTCTGATAGCACTCTTGAGCGCCTGAAGGCTCGGTTAGTGGTCAAGGGTTATACTCAGACCTATGGTCTTGATTACTTTGATACCTTTTCTCCTGTTGCGAAGATGGCCTCCATTCGTCTTTCTTATCACTGGCAGCATTCCATCAGTGGCCCTTATATCAATTCAATGTAAAGAATGCCTTCCTTCATGGTGATTTGAAAGAAGAGATTTATATGGAGCAACCACCCTACTTTATTGCTCACGGGGGTCCCCTAATCAAGTATGTCAATTGAAACGCTCCTTATATGGTCTGAAGCAGTCTCTCAGGACCTGGTTTGGTCGTTTCAGTTCTGTAGTACAGGAGTTTGGTCTTCAACAATCAGCAAAGGATTATACTGTATTCTTTCGTCATACCTCAGCTGGCTGCATATTATTCGTCGTCTATGTGGATGACATTGTTATTACTGGTAGTGACAGTGAAGGGAATGCTAAGCTTAAAACATTCCTGGGCACCAAGTTTCAGACAAAAGATCTTGGTGAACTTTAGTATTTCTTGGGTATTGAAGTAATTCGGGATAAGAAATGTGTGTTCATTTCTCAGCGAAAGTATGTTCTTGACATTCTAGAGCGTGTAAGATATATGGATACTAAATGAGTGGACTCACCTATAGAGACTAATGTCAAACTAGAACCGAAGGAAAGAATGCCTCTTTTTGATCTTGACCAGTATCGCCGTACAGTGGGACAACTGAATTATCTTACTACGATGACTCGTCTAAATATTGCTTATCCAGTGAGTGTAGTTAGTTAATTTTTGTCTGATCCCCGTGTTCCTCATTAACAAGCAGTGTTACGCATCCTTCGGTACTTGCACAAAAACTCGGGGAAGGGCATCCAGTTTTTTGGTCATGGCCATATGGGTATGAAAGGCTACTCTAACATAAATTGGGCTAGATGCACTTTTAACAGGAGATCAACATCTGGTTACTCTATATTTATTGGTAGCAATTTGGTTTCCTAGAAGAGTAAAAAGCAAACTGTGGTATTCAGATCTAGTGCTAAGGCAGAATACCGGACTATGGCTCTAGCTACTGCCGAAATTATGTGGTTTCAGCAGATTTTGACAGAGTTACACTTCCCTCTTAGAGGATCGGCCAGACTTTTGGTTGATAATACATCTGCTATCTATATTGCCACCAATCTCATTTTTCATAAGAGGATGAAGCATATCGAAATTGATTGCCATTTTATCCGTGAGGAATATCAGAAAGACATTGTTAACTTTGGCTCTATTCCTACTAGCGAACAGGTGGCAAATATTTTCACCAAGGCGTTACCAGGTCCGCGTGTCTTATATTTATGTAACAAGCTGAGCATGGTTAATATATATGCTCCAGCTTGAGGAGAGTGTTAATAATAACTTATTATTATTATTATTATTATTATTATTATTATTGTGTGTGTGGTTACATGGTTGTTATGGTATTTCTCCTTTCTAATATAAATAAATGTGCTCGTCTATCCAATTGGATACGGCTCCTTTTTATTTTATTTCTTCTAACACCCCTTACGTTTTGGTGTTTGGGCACGAAGCCGCGATCCCCGTCCAAATAGGTTTGACCAGTGCTAGAGTGGAACACTTCGACCCAGAACGTAACAATCAAGAGCTTGAGGTAGACCTAGACCTAATAGAGGAGTCAGGGAACAAGCCGCGATCAGAATAGCAATTTATAAGGAGAGGATACACAAGTACTACAATTCCAAAGTTAGAGGGAAGAGCTTCAGACCAGGGGACCTAGTGCTTCGAAAAGTGGTTTTAGCCACAAAAAACCCCTCTAAAGAAAAATTAGGGGCTAACTAGGAAGAGGACCCTATGTGATAAAACTCACATGCAGCAAAAGGGCAAATTAACTCCAAACTATCCAAGAAAAAAATTTAGTCCACCATTCGAATGCACAACACCTAAGGACTATCCATAAATGTCACAACATTTTCGAGTTGCATTCTCATCTATAAGTCCACAATGTTCGAAGGCACAATTAATAAGAGCTGTGAATAAAATTCATTTCGCAACAAATATTTTTGTACCGCATTCTCTATGCAAATCCTAAATGTGTAGTAGGCACAGACACAAAAGCAGATCACAAGATAATTAACCTCCAAAATGAAGAGTCTGAACCTAAAGGTTAGAGGGCAAAGCAGATTACAAGATGATCAACCTCCAAGATAAAGAGCTTAGACCTAAGGGTTAAAGGACAAGGCAGATTACAAGGTAATCAGCCTTCAACTTAAAAGGGGCCTGGATATAAATAAGCCCTTACTACAAAAAGTCTCTAATACACAAGCCGAGGCCCAAAGTTCAGAGGAAGGATGATCAAGTCCAGAAGGGCACAAAGCAGTTGCCCACTAGCAAACGAAAATAAATATGCGCAAAAGACAAGAAAGCACCAGCATATAAGGTCCGCCTCTTTATTATCACACGAGTCAAAAACACCTGAACTATGAGGCAACAACAAGAAGCAGTCATCTATTATGTACTAACAAGTAAAATAAAGTAGGCAAAATGTTCAAGCCCAACCTATAAACCAAATACGTAACCACCAATAAAAAGAAAACAATGTTTCTAACCACACAAGCACAACAGAGTGTTTAAAAAAGGAACCACAAGAGCAGGTACATCAAGTTGTTTTTCAGAAATAAGGAGAAGCAGGTAAAAAAGCTAGTGATCAGATGGATTAGGGGCATCTTGAGCAGCATCGGGTACGGCATTGTCGTCTTCGATTCTAAGTGAGCCGACTACCGTTGAGGCGTCATCCTCCTCAGGTTGGATCATGGAAAAATCCTGATCAGGAAATGCAGTCTGGGCCTGACGACGGAATGCCTTGAAGCCGAAGTCCCACTGCTCGGTGAGAATGACCTTCCCATCCATCGAGTCCAGGTATTCCGTAATATGCTGATTGATGATCTGTTTGAACTCGCTAGAATCTTTGAACTCTTGGATGAAGCCAATCTTTCTCCGGGCATTGATGAACTCCTGCTCTCGACACTTGTGCTCTAAGTCAGCAATGATGGCTTGTTTGGCCTTGAGCTCTGCTGCCATTTCCTTCTTCTCCCAGGTCAACTCTCCCAGCGTATTTTGCAACCTTTCTAGATCAGCTTTTAACACTTTATTCTCATGCTGGAGGGACTCCATCTGCTCCTTCACCTGCTTTACCTACTGTCCCGCAGATAGCAACCTCCTCTCAGCGGCTTTCCAAGCATCGTGGTATTCAGTCATCCTTAGCACTACGTGGTGACCCAAGGCCACGACCTAACAAAAAACAAGAACACAATGAAGAACGGAGGGGATTGCGTGAAAAAGAGAAGCATGTTACTTACGGTTATGTAGACGAGCTAAACTGGTAACAAGTAAGATAAAATCACACTCACCTTCGCGAAGCATGTTACTTACGGTTATGTAGACGAGCTAAACTGGTAACAAGTAAGATAAAATCACACTCACCTTCGCCATCTCCTTATGGAAATGGTCTCCAATGGCATAGGGCCAGAGCGCTCGCATGGCTTCTTGGTCGGATGGAAGAATAGAACTTTCGATCACCCTGTGCCCTGACTCTCCTTCCATGAATACGGATAGCCCAGCTGTGTCCTTGGCAGAAGGGAGGGGTGAGGGGATCTTTGTCGGATCCGCGCCTCATCTTTGTTGGCTCAGTGCCTGACCATTGCCACATGAATTATTCCAAGTTAGCTTTTAAAATTGCAATTGAAGTGATTGCAATGGCCATCAAGCTATGAGACAGTAAACTTCTCCATCAAATTGGATGAAATGCTAAAACTAAATGCACGAGAAAGTTACAATTACATAAAAAAATCAAGGAGAAAATCTTTTTAATGCACTGTGATGAAAAAAAGCAAACAATAGGATAGTTAAGAGACAGAACTGATGTGCATTATAGAAAGCTACCATTGGCACATGAATTATCCCAAGTTAGCTTTTCAAATTGCAATTGAAGTGATTGCAATGGTCATCAAGCTATGAGACAGTAAACTTTTCCATCAAAATTGGATGTAATGCTAAAAATATTACAGTTCTTCATTTACTTTTACTGTTACATAGGTATCATCACTTAATTAGCACTGCACTCAAGTTTATGTTTTCCAAAGAAATTTCATTTATATCCATTCATGCCATAATTAGTTATAATTTGGATTTATTTATCCATTTTTTATAAATATTTTTTTCTGTATTTTTCTCAAAAATCCTCAAATCAAATATTTTGGATGCCAGATTATTTTACGTAATGCAATTGTCATTATAGTATCCACCATAAACATATATCATACAAATGCAAACCAGAATGTTGTCAACTCAAAATGCTAAACTTGCATATTGAAATGCTAAACAAAGTGAAATGTCAAGCTAGGAAATCAAGTACAAAGATTCACCTCTGCACATTTTTTTGGAAGCACTAATCGTGCTATTCTCCCTTGCATCACTGGT
>JAUMHN010402697.1:0-15615 GCA_032360265.1 Heliamphora ciliata
GGGGGAATGTACAAGAAAGGATATTTGGGAGTTAATAAACTCTACGCTGACATGGAAGAAGGACACGAGTTGATGAGAAGAGTTCACAGAACAGTTTGTGGACCTCACATGAGTGGGATGATGCTGGTTAAGAAGATCCTGCGCCAAAGATACTTTTGGATGACGATGGAAACAGACTATCACCAGTTTGTTTGAAGATGCCAGAAATGTCAAGTTCACGTAAACCTCATGCATGTGCCACCATCTCAGCTCTATAACATGAGTTTGTCCTTGTAGAAATTGATTACTTCATAAAGTGGGTTGAAACTGCCTCCTACTCTGTCCTAAAGGCCTCCCAAGTAGACAAGTTCATTAAGGAGAATCTTATCTGTCGGTACGGGGTCCCACAAAAATTTTGGATCTCTTGGAGGAGTACCGAATCACCACTCATAAGTCTTCCCCGTATGGACCGCAAATCAATGAACCCGTGGAAGCTGCCAATAAAAACGTAAAGAAAGATTCTACATAAAAAAAAATAGAGGAAAGTAGAGATTGGCCGGAGAAGCTGCTATTTTCATTTTAGGGATACCAAACGTCAATCGGGACCTCTACCAGAGCAACACCGTATGAATTGGTTTATGGATAGAAGTAGTCTTACCTATAGAGTGAGAGAATCCATCCTTAAGGATTATGGCTGAAAGCAATATTCTCAAATTAGATTGGCAGAGGATAGGTTTGAAGAGTTGCTTTTGTTCAATGGAAGGAGACTCAGAGCATTATTCAAGTGTACCAGAGGAGAATAACTCAGGCATTTAACAGGACGGTTAAGTCTCAGATTTTAAAAGAAGGTGATTTGGTTCTTAGCCCCGATCTTCGATCAAAGGGGCAAGTTGAAGCCTAATTGGGCCGGGCCCTATCTCATCAAGACCCTGTTGTCAGGAGGTCCTACTATTCTCATGGATCTGAACGAAAATGACTTTTCTACACCAATCAACTCAGATCATCCCAAGAGGTTTTATTCCTATGAGAAAAATAAAAATAAAAAGATATGCTCGCTTGGTTGAAAATTATAAAGGCGGCCCAGGTAAAAGTTAGAGCAGCCCGCAAGGCCAAAAATCTAAAAGGACGACCTTGGCAAAAGTTAGGGCAATGAAAAGGAGAGTGTCAATACTCGAGTGCAACCCATGCCTCGATCTACATTATGGCCTGATTCGCTTCTTCGCGATACGTAGGCAGTTTTTGTCAGAAGTTCGGCCTAAACCTTTGTTCAAAGCTCTCCTCTGTAATCATGTTTCAAGTAGTCGATCAATACAAAAGCTTACTTTATGTTTTTCTAATAAATTAGTTATACTGCAAAAACAAAAATCTAAGGAATAGTTTCAGAAATCATCGCAAACTAGAAGCGGAGAAACTTTCATTAAAAAGTTTTACTGATTCAGTTGGTTGTAAAAATAAGAGAGGTTCGCAAGTTCTCATCCTAAAAGGCTAAAAAAAAGAAGAGAAAGCAAACAAAATATTGAGGTGCAACGAAGCAAAGTCAAGTCCTTCTTCTCTTTGCGTCTCCTCCTTGCCTTGCACTACGCTCTAATTATGTCCCAAGCCAAGCCTTGTGGTCCTCAGAAAGCTTGCTGTCAAACTCTCTACCGATTGAAATCCTCAGTCGACAAGGCCAAGCCCACAGGTACTGACCCAAGAAAGGGACTCGATGTGCAAAACTGTACAGATGACTCATAAAATGACAAAGAGTGCGATGTGGATGATAGAAAGTGGCCAGATGATAGAAAGTGGCTAGCTTCAAGCTGACTAACAGAACCCCCGAGTGACCAACACTGACAGTAATCATGAGAGTTATCTTCAGCTAGGGGCATAGCTAAGAGATTTCCTCCCTAGTCAGAGAGCTCAGATAATCCTTCCAAGCAGCTTTAGTAGGAGTAGAGGCGGTAAGCTCGATGATGGACAAAGGACTTTATTTATAGTTATTAGATACATGCTTCTTCAGCAAGTTCACGTTCTCCATCAGCCAAACTATAGAGAAATAATGAAAAAAGGGGAGCTAAGCGGAAAAATAGAGGGAAATACAAGAAAAGGGAGAGCTGAGTGGGAAAAGATAGAGAGAAATACAAAAAAAAGGAGAGCTAATAGGGAAAAGATAGAGAGAAACATAGAAAAAGGAGAGCTGCGTGAAAAAATAGAGAGAAATATAAAAAAAAAGTCAAGTGAATACCTATAGCAGTAAAAGCACTGCCTGCGAAGCAAGGGGCACCCTCAGTATGAACCGCGTCAAGCCCGAAAAGTGTTTTGGCAAGGAATAGTGGAACGGGAGCCTGGCCCTCGTGAATCTGATAATCTACATCCACCAAGAAGAGATAGCCCGTCCATCAGAAGACCCCCAAAAGAAAACGGGCCAGTAAACAGATACAAAGAGCATAATAACACTAGAACTGAAGGGGTCGAAATCGATCAATGATTTGAGCCACATCAAGAACTCCATCATGAGTAACAAGCGATGCCTCATGTCTAGAATAGCTGTAGAGCTGCACCAACCTATCCCTGTGACTCGAGAAAGGTGTAGGAACTATGATCTCTTCTCGGCCCAAAATCTCGAGAATAACAAAAAAGTCTTCCACTGTCAGACACAGCTCCTTGTATCCGAAACGAAATACATATACCTCAGGGTCCCGCAGCTGGGCTACTCCTCGCAGAAGATGCAAATCAATCTTCATCATTCGCAAAGAGAATAGCGCATCTAGGCCAAAGTTGATAAAGTTCTTGCACTCGACCAGAGAAAAGTCGCTCATCCGAGCCAACAGGGAGTTGTTATAAGAGTGGGCTACGAAGAAAACAAGAAAAGTGCATAGATATGTAGAGCAGTGGGGTTTGGAACAGTTGCTCCCTTTATAGTGCCAGAAAAAGGGAGACCACAGAATCAACCTTAATTTTCGCGCCAAAAAGCGCCACTTTCAAACATCATGGCCACGAGATTTTTCCTCACAGTTGCAACCTTTTTCCTATAGAAAATTTTTGACAGCACATCCCTTTCCTACTAGCATCCTTACCAGAAACCTGTAAGCAATTCGCAACACAAAAATAGGCTCATAGGGCAAGTATTCAACTCACAAACATACATCATGCATACCAAAATATTCGAGTGATCGAAAACATGTTTTCATATGTATGAAAAAAGACAAGCATCCATAATGAACATAATGTAATCTAAAGGCACGAAGGCATGTCCCAATCAAAACAGTAATGTATACATGTGCAGTACACCAAGTGTATCGGTGAACACGTAGGCCTAAGTAAAGAAATAGGAATGCAGGACTCCATGTATAATAAATAAAAGAGAAAAGAAAAGAACAAGGAAGCAGCAAGGGTCGTTACTCGCATCGAGTCCTCTTTCTCTCTGAAAATTCTAGTCATATGCAAAGCATTGTCTAGGTTCTAAGTTCGTGAGATGATCCTTAGGTTTTCCCAAGCCTTAGAGGACTAGGCATCCCTTTCTTTTAAAACCTAGTCATATGCGAAGCATTGTTTACGTCATAAGTTTGTGAGACGATTCTTAGGTTTTTCCCCAAGCCCTAGTACGCTAGGCATCCCTCTCTTCTAAAACCCTAGTCATATGCGAAGTGTTGCTTAGGTCCTAAGTTCATGAGACGATCCTTAGATTTTCCCAAGCCCTAGAGGACTAGACATCCCTCTCTTCTAAAACCATAGTCATATGAAAAGCCTTTTCTAGGTCCTATATCACGCCCCGAAACCCAAGGTCACATAAAAAGCCTACCAAACCACCATTTTGGGATACCACGATCCACTAAAACCACCCGAGCTCAAACGGGACAAGGATCGAGAAGCAAACGAAATTTTATTTACAGACAAATAACAAAAATATACCATTTGAAACCAAAAAGGGTTACCCAAGGTTCTTCTCTCTAAACAACATACATTCCATACATGCATAATATATCGTCTCAAGGCTTACAAAACATGTCTTTAAGAACAGGCAATACATATAAAAATACATGATTCCTATAACAAAGAAAACTTTAAATCCCACAACGTGAGCCGAAGCCCAATAGAAAAAATAGACTAGCATGAATTCAAAAGCAAAATATGCAAACACGAATAATATGAATATTTCGACTCACACGAGCCTCAAAGAAAAATAGTTTTACTTCTCAAAAACCATACGCTTTCTCGTCGTCTCTCGACATTTAATAATGCACGACAATATAGTAAGCATAAACAACAATGTTCATATGTATGTCGTACTCTTTCACGGTCTTTCATCGTGGGATAATACTAACCCAATCATCAGATTCTTCGCGGTCTTTCACCGAAGGACAATCACTTGTCCTAATATGCAATTCTTCGGTCTTTCACTACGGGACAATCACTTGCCCTAATATGCAGATCTTTGCATGATTCAACAGATATAAGTACGCATATAGCTATGTACTAAATATCCACATACATACCATCATATCATTCACATATCCATCGAGATAAACCCACATCTCAACTAAATATTTAAAAATCCAAGCTCAACCCCAATGGTTAGCTCCAAACGTCCAAAACACTTCTAAAATCTTTCATAAATCCCTCAATTTTCAAATCACCTTTTTGAAAACCACGGACATTCACATGTCCATCAACATGGGATAAACTATAAAAATACTTTAAAAGTCATTTCGTCCAACCAAACAGAGATTGAACACCTAAAATAACATTTCATGCATTTCAGAACGGTAAAAACACATAGTATTCCATGTAGCACCCTTTTAAGACATGAGAGTCTAGGATCCTATCTCGTTGAGTTAAAAACTCGACGCCTCGACAAATAAACTTTGTCGAAATGAGATTCCGTCCGGATGAACGCGAAGCCCTCGGGGTGGATAGTAAGGATCCGCTATTCGATCTCCAAAAACCAAGCCCAGTCCCCCTGAAAAACTAGAGAGAAGGTGGAGGTTTTATATTTAGAAAATGGAAACTTAGCTTAGAAGAAACAAAATTTTAAAATATCCTCCAAAAGGCTGATATTTATATGCCTCGCCCAAAATAGGAGTTCAGTCGACTGAACCTCCTACTTCAGTTGACTAAAGAAGGCTACTGGAATCACAAAGACCTCCACCGACCCAGTTAAGTCGACTGAGTTTCCCACTTCAGTCGACTGAACCCACCACTTCAGTCGACTGAACGACGGAGAAAAGGAAACCCTAGCCGATAGATTTCAAACGGTTCACAAACCCAAAATAAATAAACCAAACTAGCCTTTCAAAACCAGAACACGTGTAAAACACATATAACATATGCTGTTCTAAGACGATGAAGTAAAACCTAACACATCGAATATATATACGAAAAAAGAAAAGGAACCGGGTCTCACAACTTAAGTTCGTGAGACGATCCTTAGCTTTTTCTAAGACCTAGAGGACAAGGCATCCCTCTCTTCTAAAACCCTAGTCATATGCGAAGTGTTGTCTAGGTCCTGAGTTCGTTAGACGATTCTTAGGTTTTTTCAAGCCCTAAAGGACTAGGCATCCCTTTTTTCTAAAACCCTAGTCATACGCGAAGCGTTGTCTAGGTCCTTAGTTCGTGAGACGATTCTTAGGTTTTTCCAAACCCTAGAGGACTAGGCATCCCTCTCTTCTAAAACCTTAGTCATATACAAAGCGTTGTCTAGGTCCTAAGTTTGTGAGACGATCCTTAGGTTTTCCTAAGCCCTAGAGGATTAGGCATCCCACTCTTCTAAAATCCTCGTCATATGCAAAGCGTTGTCTAGGTGCTAAGTTAGTGAGACGATCCTTAGGTTTTCCCAAACCCTAGAGGATTAGGCATCTTTCTCTTCTAAAGCTCTAGTCATATGCGAAGCGTTATCTAGGTCCTAAGTTTATGAGACGATCCTTAGATTTTCCCAAGCCCTAAAGGACTAGGCATCTCTCTCTTCTAAAACCCTAGTTATATGCGAAGTGTTGTCTAGGTCCTAAGTTTGTGAGACGATCCTTAGATTTTTCAAGCTTTAGAGGACTAGGCATCCCTCTTTTCTAAAACCCTAGTTATATGCGAAGCATTGTCTAGGTCCTAAGTTCGTGAGACGATCCTTAGGTTTTCCTAAAGCCCCAGAGGACTAGGCATCCCTCTATTCTAGAAATCTAAGTTAAATACGAAGCATTGTCTAGGTCCTAAGTTCATGAGACGATCTTTAAGTTTTTCACAAGCCCTAGAGGACTAAGCAACCCTATCTTTCAAACCCTAGTCATATGCCAAGCATTATTTAGGTCCTAAGTTTGTGAGACGATCCTTAGGTTTTTCACAAGCCCTAAAGGACTAAGCATCCCTCTCTTCTAAAACCCTAGTCATATGTGAAGAGTTGTCTAGGTCCTAAGTTCGTGAGACGATTCTTAGGTTTGTTAAGACATAGTGTTCTAAGCACCCTGCTTCCTAGGCACCTCCAGTGGAGTTCTTAAAGGCTTTAGATTGTTGATTACTTCTTCACGTCCTAACTCGACCTTTTAAACTTCCTATGTTTTGGATAATACCTTGTACCTGTGCCATGTTTTACATCTGCCATGCATCATGATTAACCTGTTTGTATCATATGTATTGCCCCACGAACTACGACCGGTCTGATCCCTTATAATGGGGTACGTAAAAAGCTCGATAGAAATTTGGGTTCGACCATGCTCTTTTGCATGCTTTGTTTGTACCTAAGATTGGTGACTTGTTCAATCGGTTTGTTTCTGGAGCTTTGACATTGCTTGCGGCACGAGTTGTTGCAAGCTCTTTCAAAAAGGGGCAACTGTAGACAGCACAATTTGACTAAGCTAAATCTTAGGCACCTATCTCGAATGTGCTTCAATGAAGAAAAAATGAGAGTTATGCACAAAGATACTCTCAAGCAAAGTAAAATCACAAATTCGGCTCAAAACCCAAGAAAATCAGCAAAAATCCTCAGGCCGTGACATTCTTATCCTCACGGCCGCCACCTTTTCAAAAACCCTAGAACAGGCCATGTCCTTGCTAACACGGCCGCTACCTTTTTGAAAACCTTAAAGCAAGTTGAGATTTCATTTGTCACGGCTACCATTTTTGTTGAATCCCTAAGCCTAGCCACGACTTTTGAAAGTCGCAATTGTCCTTTTCATTGCCATAATGATAGTGGCTATCACTGTACAAAAGCAAAAAGGTAGTCTCCGTCATTTTTACCCTTTTTTGGACAGGTCTCAGCATTCTAGAGGGGGTATGTGTTGCCCCTTTTGCCTATAAATAGGCGTCAATTTTCACAAAAAAATGAGGGGAGAAAAACCTAGAGGTCTAAACTCTGCATAAATACACCCCCATATGGTATTTTCTTATCCATTTTATACTTCCCGAGTCTTGTTCGTGTTCTTTCTTGCGTTGATGGAGTTCGTAGAGCTCGTATTGGCTTGGAAATAGCCTAGTCTCACCTTCGAGGGGCCATTCGAGGTGGATATTCGCACGAGGTAACCTTAGGAACCCGTGTTCTTGCTTGCGTTGAAGGAGTTCGTAGAGCTCGTATTGGCTTGGAGATAGCCTAGTCTCACCCTTGAGGGGCCATTCAAGGTGAAAATTAACACGAGGTAACCTTAGGAACCCACGACTCTTCTATAAACCCTCATTTTCTTCCCCCGAGGGTGTCGTGGATAAGGTTTCCATTGTTTTGTTGTCTATTTACAATTTATTTCAATGTAAGCATTTGTTCCCTTAAGTTTTCATCATAAATAGTGTATTCATAGCTCTCTGTTTCATATATTTATAATCATTTATATTTTGTTTCGACGCTCACGCACACACTGAACACACCAAAAACTTGTTGAGGTTCTGGAACATGACGGTCGCGACCTTCTAGTGTCACGACTGCATGTTTTGTTATACCTACAGTCACGTCCGTGACCTATTTGCACATGGCCGATACATTTGTGCCTCAAAGATGCACAGCCACAACATTCTATTGTTACGGCCGCGACATCTGTTTAGAGGCTAGAAACATGAAAACTCGTTTCAAAAGTCTCTTATATTCATTTGTTTCAAAGTTTTCTCCCTTTTTCTCACTCTATTTATCATTTTCTCTCTTCTGTATCTCAGTTTATCTTCTTGTTGGGTAATGAATGGTAGATCTGGCTTAGATCAAATAGGTTGTGATCTCCATTCTATACACCTCCATTCTGATGTGTTCTATGGTTATAAAGACATAACGGCCACGACCTTTTAATGTCACGGTCGTGTATTTTATAAAAATCACAATAACGATCGCGCTTAGTTTCTAACGGCCGCAACGTTGGTTTCCATATATGTCCCGGCTACTACATCCCTTTGCTATGGCCGTGTGGTTTTATGAGGCCAATGACATGAAAATTGTGTTTTATACACTCTGTTATCTTCTTTTAACATCCTTAGCATTCTGCTTTGAGTTATTGTTTGCATAGAGGATAACGGATGGTGGAACTTACCTAGAATGAATGGGTTATAGTATTTATCAGGCATATCCTGTCTATTTGAGTCTATTTTAGGCCTTGTATGTTGAATATGCTCTTTCTAGACCCTTAGAAACCATGGTCGCGACCTTTATTTGTCATGGCCGTGAACGTTTTCATTAAGTTCCTCGCGGTAACCTTATATTTGTCACGGCCACATGTTGTGTGACTTATTTTGGCACGACCGCAACATTTGTTGCTACAGCCGTAAGTTTTTTTGTATGTCCAGTAGCTTAAAACAATTCTTGAGTCTTCTCTGTTTATTTTATATAGCCTATTTATAGCAGGTTAGAGGGTTTTTGTTGCATGACCCTTATGTTCCCATTTGTTCATTTTATCGTTTATTCGCATGTTATTTTTTTCACTTTGCTTTGCTCAAATAATGCGTGTGGCATATCTAGAAATAATAACCAAGTTACATGATCTTAGGAATCATAGTTAAGATTTTGTTTCTTTGCTTGTTTTTGTTTGAACTCTCTTTAACCTTCCGTTCTGTATATATTACCTTTAAAAAGTTTACAATAAGAACCAACATTGACAAAATAGAGACCAACATCACGGTTGGGCAAAAAAGGTGCCTAACACCTTTCCTTTTCGTACCTTAGCCCTCGAACCCTTTTTTTCTCTACATACATATTTTTAAAAAAAAGACCCACAGCTTTCTTTTTGTTTTTCTTGGTTTTTCTCAAAAAGGAAGTGGTGACTCCATTTTTCTAAAAAAAGATGCTTAGATATCTTGAATTTTCTTATTTGGAAAAGGAAAGAACATTTTTCTAAAAATAATAGATATCCAGCGCATCCCACGAGACCAAAACACTCGCACACGGTCTTTCAAAAATATAATACCCGCTCCTTCCTCTTCCATTCTGCTGATTGGCAACCGACCTAGTGACTTGACCTGGTTACGGGTATCTCGGCGGTTGGTTTTGGGGCCGCCTCCACTACTGAGGTTGGTTACCTAGATTCCTTTATCTTAAAGGGGGGTAGTCAACCTTCTTATGTGCCGGTTGGTGGAACTCAAAACAGACTGTTGAGGTTATAGAAAAATCCCTCGGTCGTCCATGCCTATCGGCCTAGTGGTAGGGTTTCTTGAGTCTTCTCTGTTTATTTTATATAGCCTATTTATAGTATGTTAGAGGCAGAAACATTGTTGCATGACCCTTAGGTTCCCATTTGTTCATTTTATCGTTTATTCGCATGTTTTTTTTTTCACTTTGCTTTGCTCAAATAATGCGTGTGGCATATCTAAAAATAATAACTAAGTTACATGATCTTCGGAATCATAGTTAAAATTTTGTTTCTTTGCTTGTTTTTATTTGAACTCTCTTTAACCTTTCATTCTGTATATATTACCTTTAAAAAGTTTATAACAAGAACCAACATTGACAAAATAGAGGCCAACATCACGGTTGGGCAAAAAAGGTGCCTAACACCTTTCTTTTTTGTACCTTAGCCCTCAAACCCTATTTTTCTCTTCTTACATTTTTTTAAAAAAAAGTCCCACAGCTTTCTTTTTGTTTTTCTTGGTTTTTCTCGAAAACCAAGTGGTGACTCCATTTTTCTAAAAAAAGATGCTTAGATATCTTGAATTTTCTTATTTGGAAAAGGAAAGAATATTTTTCTAAAAATAATAGATATCCGGCGCATCCCACGAGACCAAAACACTCGTACATCGTCTTTCAAAAATACAATACCCGTACCTTCCTCTTCCATTCTGTTGATTGGCAACCGACCTAGTGACTTGAACTGATTACGGGTATTTCAGCGGTTGGTTTTGGGGCCACCTCCACTACTGAGATTGGTTACCCAGATTCCTTTATCTTAGAGGGGGGCAGTCAACCTTCTTATGTCCCGGTTGGCGAAACTCAAAACAGTCTGTTGAGGTTGTAGAAAAATCCCTCAGTCATCCCTGCCTATCGACCTGGTGGTAGGGTTTCTTGGGAACAAATCCTCGATTGCTTCTCACGGGTCTTTCATGGCTGGTGTTACCATTCTTCTGACGCTAGATCTTCCTTGAACAGCTACATCAGTCTTTAAGAGAAAGGCGGCTCGTACTACTTGAGTGTATGTAGGGAGTTATAAGCAGATGACTCTTACTCGAATAGGCGGCTCCAAAGCCCACTCAATCTTTTGGGCTTTTGATTCTTCATCTGGTACAACTACTGCGGCAAAACAGCTCAATTCCTCGAAGTGATTGACTTATTGGGTTACCATCATAGATCCTTCTTTGAGCTCCAAGAATTCTCTGTTCTGTCCCTAACAAAAAGGAGCGGGGAAATACTTCTCCAAAATAACCCTTCAAATTGATCATAGGTTAAAACTGCCATGTCCTGAGTATTGTCGATCATAGACCACCAATGGTCCGCTTCTCCCTCCAACAGGTGAGCTGCTAGAGCTACCCAATCCGCTTCAGCTTGTACTCCCATCGAGTTAAACAACTTCTTGACGGCTCTCAGCCACTCCTCAGCTGCTCAAGGCTCTACTCCTCCCCTAAATGTGGGGGATCACTGTCTTCCAAGCTTTGATAGAAACCACGCTCCATCACATACATTGGGGCAATTTATACTGGTGGCGAGTTCTTGTAAGACTTAGGCTAGCCTGGGTACTTTATCATCTACGGGTCCATTGGCTTGTCATTGATGGTTTAGTCGTCTACCCGCCATCTTAGATAAAAAGAAAGGTGTTACGGTTTGTGGGTTATTTTAAATTCTTGATTGTTTTTATGTTTTGGGATCTTATGGAGTTAAGTTTGAGATTGTAAGATAACTAGTGGAGATTTTGATAACAACACTTTTTTCATATCATTTAAGTTTAGGTACATGGTCAATATAAGGATTCAGAAGGTTCACAAAAGATACACATGCAACATCAAAAGAAAAGAAAAGATACAATGCATCACTTGCAAAAGCGTATCTAAAACATGTGCAGGCAGAAACAATGGACGACGATCTCACGTTCCCATGTCGCTTCATAAATTCTATAGCAGTGCCATTACACCTCAACATGCCATATGTCAGCTGGTCTCACGCAAGCTTTACCAATGATTGCTACATGGATTGCTTTGTATGTCTCGGGGTTGCTGAAGTCGAGTACCAGGTTACGCGAGTCAACAATTCCTCTCTCATCTTTAGGTCTTTGGGGTTGTATCCATTTGGTGCTCAGCATGTCTCTGAGTCGATCCTTAAATCCAGGTGGTACTTCTATGCGGTAAATTGTCTCGCTACACCTTTCGACCACTTGCACTGGTCCCATGAAGCAGAGGAAGGCCTTAGGTTTCCTCCATTTGCACATCCTTCTGGGTTGATCCTAGCGTACACCCATTTTCCCACATGATAATCTCTACAGTAGTCCTGGTGGCTATAGAAAATGGCGACATTGACAGCTTTATCTTCATCAGATTCTGATGGTGGTGCCTCTATCGGGTCGTAAAGAATGTTGATCTCTCATTCTTTCTCGTCATCATCGTTATCGTCGCCCTCTTCTGCTCCTTCCTCTGCATTGACTTACCAGTCTTCTAGAAATATCCAGGCTAAAGGGATAGCGTCAATAGGGTCCTGCTCCTTAACGGGTATCTCTTCTGGATCCGAGTCCTCTGATTCTAACGCTGACCACGGTCCTCCCTCGAGTTCCGAATTGGATGTCATCCTATGAAAAGAGAAGATTAGGGAGAAAAAATTAAGGTAAGAATTTTAAGTTATTAGAATTATAAGTGATAAATTCAATAATATAGACACTCTACTGAGCTTTTACGTTACAGAACTTGTAGTTTCCCGTAACCCAAGGCCTGAAGTTCACTAAACCTAGGCTCTGATACCAAGCTGTGACGTCTCGACTTCCGGGCACACCGGGATATACATAAGTATAAAATAAAGGTTACTCTAGCGATTCATTTTTAGATATTCATTATAATAATACATCATTAAGTCTTGAAATGCTTGCAAAAATACATAAGCATTACAGTTTCGCTAAGGAGATTACAAAAATTACAAAAGAAAGCTCTGAAACTATAAAGAAAGAAAGAAAAAGTGCGGAGCTCTTAATATATGCTTCATTCGGGTCTTCTTGCTCCGTGAACTCACCTTGGCCAGTGTATTCTTCTTCGTAGAGAACTCCTTCCTCTTCACCTCTGGCATGAAGCTATGAGCCAAGCTCAAAAGAAAACTCTCCAAACTCGCTAACCAAACTTACGACATAAAATCACCAAAACACATTCCATACAACACTTAGAGCATTTATATATCAAGGAGACATGCACATGTGAAAGATATAATCACAGTAAGTAGATAAATATGAAACAACTACTCATGCGTGGAATGCAATGACAAATGTAATGCAAGTGCCCAACTCGACTATACTCCAAGAACATAAACATAAATTCCACGCTCGGAATTACAATAGTAGACTTTCTGGACAACATGATCATTAAAGCCATCATCGCGCCTCGTTGTGAATATAATCACATTGCTGGGCTTCATGCCCATACTATTTTATTCAATCACAATGGCATGGGGACCGGTGCCACCCTCTAGGCCAAACAAGATTCACTGATCAATATAACCGATTTATCCCACCTTAAGACTCGTGATTCCTTTACCGATGTCAACCGAAAGTCTAAGGTACGAGAATCTGAATGCTAGCGATGAACCCATGGTACCCAACAATTTTCCATTATAATCCATATCCATACAGTGGGGACACACCAAAGGTGTTCATGGGGAATTCATCCCAAAATATTTCACAAAAAATGGCACACCAGGGATGCCTTAGAACCAGAATCAAAGGGGTGATAACTTCCAAAGACACACCAAATACCCATGATAACACAACGATACTGACTTGTACGAGATGAACCCCAACTTGCTTCGAATGTGTCATGGCAATACTCATGGTATTACAACATATGTCCCGAACTATAACTAATCATAGCATGATATGCAAATAAGAATGGCAAGATGTACAACTCAACATAGCTTGAGGTACAAGTACTTAAAGCATGGGTACAACAACTCAAAACATAAGTTACAACTTTTAAGAGCATGGCTCTAATCTCATGGCAATGCCATTTTTCATCATACAGTGGTATTAAATCATTATTGACATATTTTAAACCAATTTAATCATGTAAATCATTTTAAACAACAAGAGCATGCTTCACCAAACACTTAACACTTAACTAGTTAACATTTAACTACTTATTTGTAAATTGGAACAACATTTGCGGGTATTTAGAATTGGACTTAGCTTCTGATTTTTAGTCACAAACTAGATAAAAATATTCTCTACAACTTTTATGAAGAACACTTTGGGTCAACTATAAAGAAACTAGGTGATTTTCCCTTCGCAAGTGAAAATAGTTCAGCAATACTTAGAAATTACTCAAAAATGGGTCTTTATTGGTCTCGGGTTTGGGATATCAAAACAAGTCGTTTCAAGCTCCATTTTGGATATGTTTTAGTTCAAAATGTTCTCTATAAATATCATGAAGAGTGCTCAGGGTGGTTCTTAAAACAATATTAGAGAAATAACTTGATTAAGAAAATGTGTTCAGTTGGCATCATAGCACTCAGCAGATGTGAGTTTTCAACAGAAACTGCAGAGAGTTCAAAAATCATTTGAAGGAACAAAAGTAGGCTAATGGACATAATATTTGGACAACATCTAGATTGGAATATCTTTAACATTTTTCATGCAGACCACTTTCGGAATAAGTCATTAAAAATAGCGATTTTGGGCTACACAATAACATGTGATAGAAAGCCATTTTGATCACTAAACATGAACAGAGAGTTTCAGAGGGGTTTTGACCATTCCAATATCAACAAAAGAGGCTTTGTTTTTGTGGATAGCTAGATAAACATGTTTTCTACAATTTTCATGAAGACACCTAAGCTCAGTTCACGTTTAAAAATATGATTTTTAGCTCTGCAACACAGACTGGTCTAAAAATGACATCTTTTTGTAGAAAAGCCACAAATCGAGTTTTATGCATTCAAATCAGTTCAAACAAATTTTAAATTAAAGATAACAAAAAAATATAAGTTTGGACATAAAGGAAACACTCAGAAAATTTTTCTATAACTAGTTATGATTTCTCAACAATCAGTACAGAGAACTAAAAATCTCAAATCTCAGGTCATATTGTGATCTAGCCTCCTAAGCATGGTGCATGTCATATTTTAGCTTATTTTCTTTGCACGTATGGTTTGTATACTTAAATATCAAAACTCCAGAGCTTAGATATGTTATGAAACTCAAAGAAAATAACATGCAAACACATAGCAAGTCATAAACATTCGGAACAGTCCCTAAATCACATTATAACTCCTTTTTAGCTTGTGATTTGATCCTTATTCTAGAGTTTTTGTTTAGAGATGAGTTGAGTGGAGTTTGAGATGAGAAAGATGAAAAAGTTTAGAGGTTTTCTTACCTTGTAAGATGATCTTAGGATAGAAGGTTGGAAAGGATTTAGCTTTGGTCTCCTAGGTCTCCTAAGACCACTTGGACTCCTTCTCCTTCCTTCTTTTTCTTTCTTCTTCTTCTTCCTTCTCTTGGACACTCAAAGGAATTTTTTGGTTTCCTCCCTCTCTCTCAGTCAAAAATGAAGAGAAAAGAAGGGGTCCAAGGGTTTATTTTATAACCAAGGAGTTAATGGAACTAATAAGTGCATGTGTAAGGTATTTTTAAAATTTTTGAATTTTCATTGGTTGTATGCAATTTTGGTTCTCTAATTAAGAAATTTGCATTAGAAAATTTTTAGAACTACAGAGGGAATTTCGACTGGGGACTTTATAGGTGGCTCAATGTGTTGAACTTTGCTTTAATTACTTGTTTGGGAGTATTTTAGGTACTACATTGTCCAAAAATGTGTTTTAAAAATTAATTTGATATATCTTTTGGGTCTTCTTATCAATTAAAATGAATTATTTTAGTATGTTTATAATTAGTGTATTATCTTTATAGTTTATTATAAATTTGACAATAATTAATTAATTAAATATAGGCAATTAAGTCACTTTAAGCAATTTTGACTAGATGTGTCATTTTAGTTTTATTAGGTGTGTAAGAGTTTTAATAATGATTTATTTACTTTTGTTGGCATAAAATATTATATTATTATTAATATTACTTGTTTGAATATTTTTGG
>JAUMHN010402707.1:0-15615 GCA_032360265.1 Heliamphora ciliata
AGTGGAGTTTATTGTATTTTTACAGCTTTCTCTTAACTGTGGCATGATATCTGTTAGGATGATATGCATAGTTTGAAGGATGAAACATGTGGGGTTTTATGAGATAAAACCTTTTTGAGATTCACGTTAGTCTAATGGAAAACTTGTGATTTTTTAGAGAAAAATCCTTTTTGGCACCTGTGGTTGAGCCTGTGTGTGTGTAATTGTATAGCCTGCTTTACAGCTTTATAATCTGTTTCTATTGGGCTTTGGCTCACGGGTGGAATTTTTTGTATAAAACTATTTTCAGGTGATGTCATGGAGGATGATCTCGAGTAGATCTTATAGTACCCGTGATGACGGATGACGGAAGACTTTTAGTAGTTTTCCTTGTTGGTATGTCTTTTGTTTATGAGAGATACATTTTGGGTATTCCATTGGTTTCAACAGGTGAATTTTAATGTATGAAAACCTATATTTTCCTAAAACTAGTGTTTGGTGAATTTTCGCGTGACTCCGTAGTTTGGTGCGTGACAATTTGTGTCACTAACGAGTTGAACTCAAAATGTATTTGAAAGAAATAAAGGTTTTCAACAAGTAACCATATCCTCATGCGTATAAAATTATAATCACATACTTTGAGTTTCCAAGTGTCAATTACAACAACAATATTATTACAGTAGTCCATTTCTGCTTATGTACAAACATGATATAGAACACGAAAGGACACTAAAACTTTTTTCAAGTCTTTTCTCAAAATGCATTCCTTGCCCTGGTATCGCCCCTCGGTCCTCCAAACCTGAAATGTTTTGGTAAACATACGTGAGCCGAATCTCGTAGGATATAGATTAACTCAGATGTAATGCATGATTTGTGAGGTGTAATGGGTGCAGCCAAAGTAAAATGTAAATTTTTACCAATTCATTATTTCTTCACACGTACACACCCACACACGCTGATTTGTTCTCATTTTTCCTTCCATATTATCCATATCATCATTTCATTATCCGATTTTTCACAAAAATTGTGTCACACTTTCATTATCCGATTTATCACAAAATCGTATCACAATTAAATTATCACAGTTAATGAACCAATAACGGGTGTAGCTTATAGAAACCCCTCTCTATTATCCCAATAGGCTACGCGAACCCATTGGGTAATAGATAGCTCTATAACTCACCACGATACAACACCACATTTTGGGTGCTAACCTGTGGGCATGTGGTTCCCATCTTGCGCAAGTTTTTGGTCTTTCACCGCAGACCTACCACACCAACTTAATCCACATTAATTCATACAGTTCATTATTTGTTCATTTTTCACAAAAATCTGGGAGTCCAACCCACAATTGGTTCCTCTCCTCAAATATTTTCTCATAGTACCTCTTTTCAATTTTAAAATTTCAGCGTCCCACTTCATTTCCAATCAAGTCTTATTTTAGCATTCTATCCTTTCTTTCAATTCCAATGCCATCATAAATTTCAACACATAATTTCTCATAAATCACATTTCATTTATCAACTTCATGAAATGCCAACGCGTAATTTAACTCATGCATGATCATGTCATTTGAAACAAACGGAATGCACCCATCATTTGCATATACATGTATATACAAGTTAAAATTCACGTTTCTTTTCTAAAGCTCAAAATCTTGATGATAACCATATCACGACATAGCTCATAATTACCCATAATTGTACTCGTTCTTAAAACCTTAGTTATATGTCAAAAACTAATTTTCGTCGCAAATACCTCCAATCGGTATGTTACTAGCATCCCAACCCAAGCGAAGTAAAGTAGGTATATTCATAGCCCAAGGGATAGGAAATTTGATGAAAAGGTTCAACATTGATGAAAATCTACTTTTTCAAAGCATTTGGCCAAAATCGGGTGAAAATGATTAAGAAAATTTAACATACCCTCACTATTTTAATCATAACTTTTTCTACAAAAAGAATTTTCTTGTGAGAGTAGTCTTGTTGGAAAGAGGACCTCCGGGGCTTCGATTTGAGTACAAAAATTACCCCATTCGAAGTCTGGATGAGGGCGATATGATAAAAAGAAGTTGGCCCTGCATATTCAGTCCGCTCAAGCGCTCGAGCGGACGTCGGGCGCTCGAGCGCCCAACTCTCTGCCAGTTGAGCCCTCAAGCAAACAGGGCTCTGCTCGAGCATGCTGTTGACCGAGAAAACCCCAAATTTGCTCCTGTTTTGAGTTTCTAACTTCAAAACCCTTAACCCTTCATCAATCAAGTCTCAAATCTCAATTTCCACCATAAAAATATTGGATTCAGACTTCATTACCCCTTTTTATGCAATGATTTCTCAAAATCATGGTTAAACCTTTCTTAAAAACCCCAATTTCCATCAAACATGAAATTAACCCAATTTTTATGCATATAAATAAAATATCAACCCAAATCTTAACACACATATGAGAAAATGTAGATCCTACCTCGGATTTGCTTAAAAGCTTGAGATTCTTCCAACTTCTCCCTCCTAGGGTTTGGATCTTGAATGGGCTTGCCTCCTTGATGCTCTACCTTTCACCTCCTTTCTCCAAAGCTTGATTTTCATCCTTGATCTCTCCCCATCAAGCCTCTAACTTCAATTTTTCATGGTGGAGGACTAGGGTTTCATCAGAGAGGTGGGTTTCTCTCACTCTTTCTCTCTCTCTCTAGAAGAAGATGAAGAAGAGAAGAAGGGAAGACAAAAATGAGAAAGGGTTCTCACATTACCAACGATATGGACACATATATACATATATAAAACCCCCATATTTTTCTCCAACCTTTGAGATCATTCCAAATATTTCTCGATAGCCCGCTCGAGCGGACCCCCACCGCTCGAGCGGTGACCCCTGGAGCAGAACTCTACGAAATTCTTTAAAATTTATCTCAAACTCTCAACTTTGCTCACATTTTAATATTTTGAATTATTCATTAGCACAGCCATATTAATATCATTCATTACCATATATCTCAATTTTACTTTCGCATATCATTAATTCCACCGTTAACGAATAAAATTTTATAGTGCCCACGGCCAGACTTAATTCCGTCTCCCCACTTAACCAAAAACATAATATCATAAAAATAAACACGTATCAGGCCGTCACATTTTTATTTATCTTAGTGTTCAAAGTAGGTTTTAGAGAGAGAAAGTAAGAAAAAGTTGATGTTCTTCAAGTGTTCTTCAAGATTCTTGAGTTCTTCTTCAAGGTGCTCTCAAATCTATCATCCACCAAACTATACCAAGGTAGAAACAATATTTTTATACATTTATTTTTCATTTACAAGTCTTCTCTCATCTCCTAATCTCACCAAAACTCAAGATCCATGCTCAAACTCATATTTTCTTCATACTCAAAATAATATTATAATTAAACGATAATATAAAAATTTAGTGTAACACTTAAAATCATTATTTTAATTCAAAACTATAATTATTATGCTAAAAAATATACATTAAGCTAATTTTTGAAGACAATTCTTGAATAATATAGTATATATATGTACTATTAATTATACAATATAGCTATATTATACAATTAAAATTCAAATTTTGGAGCCTAAATCAAGCATGACCAGCCATTATATCTATTAGGAAACTCAACCTCTCACTTTTTATCATTTTGTCTTTCCATGCATGCATTTTTAGTGGCTCTCGCCTTATAGGTCTTATAATCACTAGAGTATTCCTCCACCAACATGTTAAACTTAAAAAGGGACACCCTCTCCTCTTTCATTTCAGCCATAAGAACTCTCCCACCAGATTTTTATTTCTCTAAGTGTTCAAAGTAAGTTTTAGAGAGAGAAAGTGAGAAAAAGTTGATATTCTTCAAGTGTTCTTCAAGATTCTTGAGTTCTTCTTTAATGTGCTCTCAAAGCTATCATCTACCAAGCTATACCAAGGTAGAAACAATATCTTCATATATTTATTTTTCATTTACAAGTCTTCTCTCATCTCCTAATCTCACCAAAACCCAAGATCTATGCTCAAACTCATGTTTTCTTCTTACTCAAATCTGTCCAGAAAGAGTTTTTGTCAAAAATCTGAATTTTTTCTATTTCTTTGAGTGATCTGGACTCATCAAAAGTTTCTAAAAATTTTACTGTAGTTTCATGTATATATTATTGGTATGCACGAATTTTCTTGAGATCCAAATCTTTTTTTTTATTTTTCTAAACAAAAATAAGTAAATCAGGTTAAAATGGCTGTTTGAACAGACCACTTTGAATTCATGCCATTTCCTATAGAAGTTAGATCTCGGTGTGATTTTTATGTGGTTGGATAGATAAATGTCTTATCTTTCAAACCCCACTAGAATAAACCCGTTTGCATATGTATAGAGAAAATGGAAACGATTCTCCCAAAGTGTGTCGAATCTGGACACTATTTGGTAGGATATTTATAATAAATTCAGGAAAAATGAACAAAATACAAGGTTACATCCCAGAGCTTCTACACTCCTAGATCTACCACTGTAAAAATTTTAAAAATTAAATTTTAAGTCTAAGCCCTCATTTCTATTTTTGAAACCACTGAGTTTTCACGCCACTGTTCTGGAAAGTTTTCTCTACACTATCACAGAAATTTGTTTTGCTAAAACTGAGGTCTTAGATAAAAAATTTGAAAAAGTGTGTAATATAAAAAGTGTTCAGAACATTGAAAATAGGGTGCCTATCAAATCTTAGAATTTATTTCCAAGTCTATGTATTTTAAAAACCCTAAAACCAGTAGATAAAACCTAAAAATGATGAATATGATTAAATGTGATTTTGCTTTAATGCTATTGTTTGGAATTTTCCCATGTTTTGTTATGCATGGTTAAATAATTAGAATGTGTAATATTGTCTTGATGTTATCTTTCATACAAAATTAGTTTTAACTAATTTCATTGAGTAGAATTCGAGATATGCCATTTTTACTAAAGAGTGTCAGTTTCTGACCACCCAGAAGTACATACATAAACACCTTAATTTAAAATGAGATCCGAACTTAGGTTAAAAATGAAAGTTGTAGCTAACATGTATATCTTGCTGTCCACTAAAAAGGAGCCCACAATATTGAGAATTATAGGTCAAAACACACTTCAAAGTCACTGTTGTAAATCTATGGCTGACAAAGCCCTCTATCACATGTTTTGGTATGACCAAAAATTCATGTGTTTAGTGACCAATTCCCAAAGTGGTTTTTATGAAAAGTGTAGATAACATATTGAACAATTTATAGTCCAAAAATCAGACATAGATACCCACGGATGGTCCCTCAAACCGTTTGTAAACTCTCTTTTGTAAGCTAGTTCTACTAAGCATTTTGTAGCTGACAGAGCCCCTTTTACAAAGTGGCCAAAATTTTTAATTTGTTGCAAATAACTACCCTTAGCACTGTTCATAAAACTTATAGGGGACACATTAAAATAGAACATATCTAAAAATCAGACCTGTAGCCCTTGATTTGATGCCCCAAAATCGAGACCAAGGCATATTTTTTGTACTTTTCTCTATAAATTACCGAATCATTTACTCTTAAATGAAATAAATGACCCATTTTCATTACGATCGGACCTTAGTGTTAAGCATAAAAGTTGTAGAAAATATTTTTATTTAAATGGTGTCCAAAAATCAGAACTTAATTCCATGTCTAGGCACCCCAAAAACATTGTGGTTCTTTTTAAATTGCACTTGAATATTTACCCTTAACTTGTTAAGTGTGTAGTTGACATGTTTATTGGGGGACTTGAAGTATAGGCTTTAAATGATTTAAATTGGATGGTTAATGTCTTAGAATGATTATATGATAATTAGAATCCATGCTACTAAGTTTGAGCTATGTCCTATGAATTGTAACTTGTGCTTCACATGCTTATACTTCATACTTTAATGAGTTGTACCATATGCTATTCCATGCTTAGTCTAAAGTCATGCTATTGATGGTTGTTCTTGAGGTGCATATTGTGCACCATAAGCATTATCATGACATGTATCTTGGCATATCGGACTCCATTTTGTACCTATCATTGTGAGTTGGGTTATATGAGAGTTATTCCCTTCATGGTTTTGAGTTTAGGGCATCATTGGTTGCCAATTTGAAAAATGATTTTGGGAGATTGTTTATCATGAAACTGGTTAGGCACCATGGGTTCGTCACTAGCATTCTATTTCTTGTAGCTTAGACGTTGGGTTGATACTAAGCGAGCTTCCTGGTCCTTAATGTGGGATTATTTTGCGCATTATTATTATTGGTTGGCCGGAGGATAAGGATGTTAATGGCCTGCCCCCATGTTGTTTGCCATTTTGCAGTAAAACAGTTGTGGCATAAAGTCCGACGATGGATTTATTATTCGCAACGAGGCAAGGATAGGTTTAGTGATCAATTACCCATAAAGTCTACTCTAGAGATTCTCGATGTGGAATTCTTATTTTTATTTTGGATGAATGTCGGGTTAGGCACTTGCATCGCATCCATTGCATCACATACTTGTACGCTTGTTCTTATATCTATTTACCATGCTAAAATTGTCAAATTTGTTTATCTCTTATGACTTAAATTTGTACTGAGTGTTAAATAATTTGTGTTGTGGAATATTTTGTCATGAGAATGGTTATAAGGTATAGTGTTTTCTTTTCGGTTTTGGCTCATGGCATTCGTGCCACAGGTGAGGAAGATGAATTCTTTGAGAAAGTCGCCCCTGATAAAGAAGAAGTTTTTGAAGAATAGGGTGAGTGGTAGGAGCCAGCGGACCACAACAATGCTAGGTAAAGAATCGAATTTTCACCTTTTGTTCCTTTTTGTTCAGTTTTCACGTGCTCATTGTAAATTTTTCTTAATCTTCTGTGAAACTGTAAACGTTATGTACTTTTGATCAGTCTAAAACTCTTAATGATATAATATTGATGATAAGTAAATATGAATGAATGGATAGAATATTCCTCTTATCTATACTTATGTATGTCCTTATGTGCCCAAAAGACGGGGCGTCACAGTTGGTATCAGAGCCTAGATTTAGTGAACCTTCAGGCCTTGGGTTATGGAAGAGTACGAGTTCTGTAGCCCAGAAGCTCTGTCAAGTGTCTATATTGTTAATTTATCACTTATAATTCTAAAAACTTAAAATTCATACCTTAAGTTTCTCTTCCTGATCGTCTCACATCTTAGGATGGCATCCGACACAGAGTCGGCTGGAGAACCATAGGCAGCACCTGAACTAGAAGACTTAGACTCAGAGGAAGAACCCATTGAAGAACAAGACCAGATAGACCTATTTTTATTGGAATGGATGTTCCCAGAGAAGAGGCCGAGGAAGCAAAAGTAGACGAAGAACCAGATGAGGCTGGAAACGAAGTAGATGTTGAGGCAGAGGATAAGGAGGAACCTGAGGATGATGACAGCAAGAAGGAGGAGCGAGCCATCACTTTCTTTTATAATCCATTAGAGGCACCGCCACCAAAAACGGATGATGATGAAGCAACGGACGCAGCAATCTACTGGAGCCACTTAGACTACCGCAAAGACTATCGTGTTGGAGAACAGGTGTATGCAAGAGTCTTCCCAGAAATGACATGGAAATGGAAAAAGCTAGAGTCCTTCTTGAGGTACTGGGTCCACTAAGAGTGTTGAAGAGATGTGACGAGACAATCTATCATCTGAAAGTACCGTCGGGATTCAAAGATCTATTAGGAGATAGGATGGATGCAAAGTGGATGTAGACATAGAAACCCAAAGATAAGAGAGGAATGATCAACCCGTGCGACGCGACAATTGACTTTAATAATTCAAAAACATACCTGGAGGTACCAGTAGCCATAATCAACAAGGCTCGCCTGGGACCGGAGGACTTTTGACATGTGGAAGTGTAGTGGCACTGCTACAGTATCTATGAGGCGACGTGAGAGTGTGACTCAATTATCCACTACTTGTATTCGCATCTGTTTGTCTAGGCCTTAGTATGTTAGGTGTTGTATCTTTCCTTCGTTGAATGTTGTACGTGTATTCTGTGAACTTTTGAAAATCTTGTACCGGTTATGTGTTTGAATGAAATGTAAATGTTTGTTGTTGAATTCTTCATAAGCTGTCTCATAATCTCAAACTAAATTCCATAATATCCCAAAACATAAAAACAATCAAGAATTTAAAACAACCCCTAAATCTCAACACTCTTCTAGGTTGGCTAATAGACGATTGAACAACCGACAAGTTAATGAACCCCTAGATGATGAAGAACCCGGGCTAGCTTAAGTTTTACGAAAACTACCATTAGAACTCCATAACTTCATCCTTATGAGTTCCTCTCTCAATCCTTTGTGTCAACTCTCGTACCCAATTGAAGCCCTTTGCATGCCCACCTTTCTAATATCACTGGTTCCAAATATTCAACATTGATGAAATCTTTTGCCCTCATTCATTCTCTCGATCTTGATACCACACTCTTGTGCAATAATTTTTGCAAATTTTTTATTTACTCTTGAAGTCCAAACTTGGGGAGTCGACTTGGATGCTTGAATTGAAGTGTGTTAGGCCAACATAACTTTTGGACAAATATCTAGTTTGACTATCCATTGCTTAAACATATCTTTTGTGAAGATCTATTGTTGCACAGATTGGTCCCAAGAACATCCCCTTTTGTAATATTCATTAGTTGTTGATCTCTTATCTCCAATGCATCTAAGCCTCAACCGACCTCTCAATTTGGGTCAACGGTGATTGCTTTAGCCTTGACCCCTTGCCCTAATCTAACCTAGCTTTGAACCATCTGGGTTCCACCCTAAGATATTCTAACCCCAGCTATATCTTGTGCTTATACTATTTGAAATCCTTAGCAAAACACTTGACCATTGGCTGCTCTATACCACTTCTCCTGAGACTTCTAAATTTAACCCGACCATCTTTATTGAACCCTGCGCATGTTTTTATATATTCTCCGTTGATCTTCAAACCCTTACCTCGTAGATCAATGAGTAACGACGGTCCTCAGGATGTGACGCCATTAGGATTTAGCGTTTTCATAGGAAAACTAGGACAATGCATAGGAAATCTCTCAACACCTCTTCGAAGCGTGAGGCAGATCTTTTCTCAGCATTACGACATAGAATATCTGTCAACGTCTACATTTAACAAAGCTTTGAGGATCAAGACCCCTGACTGCAAGAATGGTTAGGGGCTTATTCAACTAATTGCATCTTTCGAAGGTCCTGACAAATAGAACTATGCCATCAAGGATCTACAATCAGAGATGACAGTTTTGCATCGGGGAACCTACAACATCACCACATGATAAAGTTTAAACTTTTCCAAACTAGTTTATAGTTGACCTACCCATCTAATAAACCTGGAAGCAAAAGATTCATACCAATAGTAGGAAAGTCAAAGACGAGAGACAACCTCAAGCTTATGATCTCCTTAGTACGCAAGCAAAGGAAGTATGTTTGTACATATCGATATTCACGCTGATTTTTCCCACCAAAATGTTAAAATTCAGATCTTGCCATCCATACCTTTAATGAAGAGTTTTGACGACAACCGTGAGCATCAGGAGCCTGATGAAGAATTAACCACCAAATCACAATGGGTCACATGACTAGATATTTACCACAACCATACCTTTTATCACGTTCGTTTTGCCCTAGAGTGACCAACCGCCTGAGAAAATAATCCAGTCGTTGGAAGAGACATTCAAATCCTACGTACCAGCACGTCAAGAACAAATGGTAGAGGCCAAGAGGTGCAGAGCAACCCTTGGAAAGACTAGACATAAAATGGAAACATATGACTATAGACTTTATCACTAGGATTATCAAGATCACCTTGAGAACCGACAACATTCGGGTTACAGTGGATTGCATCACTAGGGCCGCTCGTTTTCTACTAGTAGACCTTGTGACACATTGGTGACTACAAGCAAAAAGAACATCTGTGAGATTTTGCACCAACATGAGTTCTCTAATATACTTAACTGAGACCTACGTCTCACCTTCAGATTGATGGGCAATCTGAACGCACGATTCCAAATCGTTAAAGGTATGTTAAGAGTATGCATAAGGGAAATTGAAGAAAATTCTTACCTTCGGTCAAAATTCTCTTACACCAACAGCTCCCAGGCCAGCTTTTGCAACCATATGAGATTTTGTGTGTAAACAATACTACGAGTTATCAATGTACGAAATAGAAATAGAAGGCACTGATTGATAGAAGTAGGTCTTTTCTAACCAACAAAATGAGATCCAAAGTCCACTACATGAATTCATATAGAGCCCAAGATAGCAGCCATGTGTTAACAGTTTTATAATTCTGCATAATCTGCAGTAAGAATGATAGGATCTCATCATATAAGACTTTTCATACTAATAAACATGTTGTGTGTCATGCCTTCACCTTATAAGTAGAACCAACCTTATTGGATAGTTCAATGGATCTTTTTCCTTTTATCTTTCTTAAGAAGGCGAGACAAAGACAGTACCATGGAAGCTCAATAAAAGTAGGTGAAACTAGAGAGGAAGTGGACGTCTCGAGTTTCGCACAGATCTTGCTAGACCTAGCAGCCAATTTGGACTGATCGCTTGGGAAGGCACCCTAAATGGGATCATAGTACTTATTGGACTTAAAGGTATAGAATATCTCAACACCTAAGAGGAAGATTTTTTTTCGAACAATAGGGGTTTAGATCAAGACCACAAAACAACAACAAACAACAGTAAGAGCTTATTACTCACAAGATGGCAAAATAGAACAACTAGGAAAAATGGAGACAAACTCAGTAATCTGTTATAACTGCAGAAAGTCTGGACATAAAAAGTTTGAGTGCCCACTGTCAAGGGGAATAAATTACAATAACCATTAGCAAGGACAAAGCTATAAAGATCAAACAAGTCTATTACCTTTCTTTCTTTACCTTAGACTTCGTTCTTCAAGGAGACTCATGTGCATTTCCTCTGTTTTGTGCTCTTAAACCCTTGATTTCCTTGTACCTTTAGTTGAAGTATAGGTTGTCGATTCAATCTATCTTGATGGGATTTCTCCTTCTGTTGAGTGGTATAGAAGGGATTTCTCTAGTAGGTAGCGACAAGAGGCTACATCAATAGCTGAAACTTGTTTTTGGGTAGGGTAGGCTTGGAGTCAGAAGTCCTCTGGTTTGAGAAAGGTGTTGCAACCTGACCAACCAGAGAGCAATGAATGGAGTGTTCACCCTTCACAAGAGAAAAAGGAGTATGCATTAATGATCGAAGGTACGCCTGTATTCGCAAACTCTAAGATATACATTAGTTAAACTTATTGCATTGTTTCGAGAAAGGGTACGCTTGAAGGATAAAGGCTTTTAGGTTAATACTAGTCAAACAATTCCCGCGCCACGGGTATGCGACGTGATCTCTAAAAATCGTGTAGTTGTCGGTCTAAGATGTTAGTAAGACAAAACAACTATTACTCAAAGTGCTAAATTTATAAGCCCGACCCTGTCCACACCCTCAATAAAGGACAACTCAAGTAAACAAGGACACAACTTCGAAGAGAAGTGATGTAAGTAACTATCCACAACTTTTCATACAAAATTTTGAGGACGAAATTTATTTTAAGGAGGTAGATTGTAACAATTCGGTTCGGATCCTAATTATAACAATCTAGTTTGTAACAACCCATATAGCGATCCAATCCAAACCCTAGTATTAATGATGGTAAGCCGACAAGATCTTAGATCATTAGAAGATCAAAAATCCTAACTCGACCCGCAAATCCTAATTCGACCCAAAAATTCTAAAGAGACCAAATGCTCAAAGAAAAAGTCCTACTACTCAGAGAAGACTCCTAACATTCTCAATTAAGTAAATAATATGAAATATAAGCTTAAAAATAAAAAAATTTCATAATTATGGTAAAATGACCATTTTGCCCATAGTACAGCAAAAAGTCTTAAAAATTTAAATTTTGACACAATGACACCCTAAATTAGATATTTAGATACAACCAAGTAACAAAAAACAAAACAACAACGAAAATAACAAAATACCCTTAAATGGCCTGCCACCATGGGATTTGTGTCCAAAAAGTCACTTTTTGCCTTTTTAGCTCAAAATAAGAAAAAGTTGTACAAATCAAGATTTATGATTATCCAAGATTATCTAAATAAGTAATATACATGATAATATAATAATATAGGCCAAAAAAAGCAAACAAATCATTAGTTAAGTTTCTACATACTAAAATAAGTCAAAAAATCAAGTCTTGTCAAATTAGCTTGATTTGACTTAAAAGTCTACACCTATATAATCAATTACTATAAAAGTTATGATAAATCATGAGACTACTAAATTAATCATAGACTTACTAAAATAATAGGTTTTAGTAGGTAGAAAAACCAAAAAGATGCACCAAATTAATTTTTTATGCGTTTTCTTGCACAATTTTGCACCAAAACTTAGATTAAACCCCAAATTAATGCAAAATAAGCTTTTGAGCCTCCCAAACTGCCCCTATCCAAAATCCCTAGCTTCCACATTTGATATGTGTAAGTCTCAAAAACCTCCCACCTTACATGCAACCAATGAAAATGAAAAAAATTCAAAATAAGGCTTACACCCCATAATTACTTCAATTACGCTAGTTTTTTTTATAAAACCAAGACCAAACCCACTTACTTATTCTTCATAATTTTGGCAATATAGAGAGAGGGACCAGATTTATGTTCTCTTAAGTGCTCTTCAAGTCTTGGAGAGAAAAAGAAGAAAAAAGGAGGGTTCAAGAAGGAAGGTCTTTGGAGACCAAACTTGCATAAAGCCAAGTCCTATAGTCATCCACCATTCTTTAGGCATTCAAACAAGTAAGTAAAATATATAAAATTTCTATTCATACTCACTCAAGATCGTCCTCAACTCATCTCTTAAAGTACAACTAAGAACAAGAATCAAAACATTGATTAAAAAGGCGTCGTGATGAGAGAAGAAGGGCTATTTATGATTTTTTGATATGAGATGAGCTTGCATGTTTGTGTCTATGCGTTGTGTAGCTTTTAAAAGTTCTGGAACAAATATATGTTAGTCTTAAACACATTCATGCAAAGAAATGGGACCAAATCCTGACACATCATGAGCTAGGATGCTAAAACCCTTAAACGCCTAATTTTTAGACTATTTTGACTTTTTGTCCCGAAATTTGATTTATCATAACTAGTTATAGAAATATGATCTAAGTGTGATTTTTATGTTCAGACCTAGGTTTTGATGTTATCTTTCATACAAAATTGGTTTGAACTGATTTCATTGAGTAGAACTGGAGATATGCCATTTTTTCTAAAGAGTGTGTGTTTCTAACCACCTAGAATTACAGACATAAAAACCTTAGTTTAGAATGAGATCTGAGTATAGGTAAAAACATGAAAGTTGTAGTTGACATGTTTATTATGGGACTTGATGTATAAGCTTTGATTGATTTAAATTGGATGGTTAATGTCTTAGAATGATTATATGATAATTAGATTCCATGTTACTAAGTTTGAGCCATGTCTTATGAATTGTAACTAGACATGAATTGTAACTTGTGCTTCACATGCTTGTACTTCATTCTTTAATGATTTGTACTATATACAATACCATGCTTAGTCTAAAGTCATGCTATTAATAATTGTACTTGAGGTACATATTGTACACCATAAGCATTATCATCACTTGCATCTTGACATATCAAAGTCCATTTTTTGCCTATCATTGTGGGTTGGGTTATGAGAGAGTTATTCCCATCATAGTTCTGAATCTAGGGTGTCCTTGGTTGCCAATTTTTAAAATAATTTTGGAAGATTGTTTATCATGAAACTGGTTAGTTCCCCTGCGTTTGTCACTAGCATTCTATTTCTAGTAGCTTAGACTTTAGGTTAATACTAAGCGAGCATCCTGGTCCTTAATGCGGGATTATTTTGTGCATTATTATTATTGGTTGGCCAGAGGATAAGGATGTTAAAGGTCTGCCCCCACGTCATTGCCATTTTGCAGTAAAACAGCTGTAGCATAATGCCCTGCGATGGATTTACTATTCGCAACGAGACAAGGATAGGTTTTGTGATCAATTACCCATAAAGTCTACTCTAGAGATTCCCGGCGTGAAATTCCTATTTTTATTTTGGATGAATGTCAGGTTGGGCACTTGCATCGTATCCGTTGCATCACATACTTGTACACTTGTTCTTAAATCTATTTGTTACGCTATAATTGTCAAATTTGTCTGTCTCTTTGAATTAAATTTGTATTGGGTGTTAAATGAGTTGCGTCGTGGAATATTTTGTCGTGAGAATGGTTAAAAGGTTTAGAGTGTTTTCTTCTGGGTTTGGGCTCATGGAAGTTGTGCCACAGGTGAGGAAGAGGAATTCTTTGAAGAAGTCGCTCCCAAAAAAGAAGTTTTTGAGGAACATGATGAGTGGAAGGAGCCAGCGGACCACGACAATGCTAGCTAAAGAATCGAATTTTCACCTTTTGTACCTTTTTATTTAGTTTTCATGTGCTCATTATAAATTTTTGTTATTCTTCTGTGAAACTGTAAACGTTATGTACTTTTGATCAGTTTGGAACTCTTAATGATGTAATATTGATGATAAGTAAATATGAATGAATGGCTAGAATATTCTCCTTATCTATGCTTATGTATGTCCCGACGTGTCCAAAAGACGGGGCGTCACAACTTAGGTGTAATAACCCGAACTCAAGAATACAAATCGAAAAGAAAGAACATCTCAAAAGAAACGAAATCTCAAACCTAAGTTTAGTAAGAAGAACTGGCCGGACTGTTTAACCTTTTCGAGCTTGAGACCTGGGATAGAGAGGAAACCACACAAGCATATATTAGAGTCCTAATATTGAGGTTAAGAACTCAAGGTTATAAGATCAAGTTATTTAAGATAAGAGTTAAGCTCGAAAGGCCTTAAAATTCCAAATTTTGACACATGGATATCCTAAATTAATGATTTTAGTACAATTAAGTAGAAAAGGACAAATAATATCAAAAATAACAAAAATACCCCTTAGTGGCCGACCACTTTTTGCTTTATTTTTAGCTTAAAATAATGAGAAATATATTAAATTAAGCATTATGATTATCCAATACTTGTTGAGTCAGTAATATACATAATAATATGGTGTTATAGGTTTAAAAAAAACAAACAAATCATTATTGAAGTTCATAGACAACAAAATAAGTTAAAAAGTTAGATATTGCCAAAATAGCTTAATTTGACTTAAAAGACTACATCTATTTAATTAATTATTATGGGAACTATGATACTACATGAGAATACTATATTTATTGTAAACATACTAAAATAATAGGTCTCAGTAGGAAAAAACACCAAAAAGATACATTAAATTAACTTTTAATGCTTTTTCTTGCACAATAAGGGCACGAAAATCAAGAAAAACCCCTTGATTGATGGGGGATCAAAATTTTATCCCCCAAACTGACCCTTGGCTGTATTTATCTTCCCCAAATCTGATTTTGTTTCCTCAAAACTTGAACTAAATTAATGTGCCCATGTGAAATAAAAGAAAAAAGTACAAAAATTTAATTATTTTGTTCCCTAACTCTTTCTATATAAACTAAGCACAAACACCTTCTTTCCCCTTGATATTTTGGTGGAGAGAGAGGGAGAAAGACCAGA
>JAUMHN010402738.1:0-15611 GCA_032360265.1 Heliamphora ciliata
AAAGAGGAAAAAAGAATAAGACGGATGTTGAAACTACCGACTGAACTTATGTGATAAATGAACTTGATTTAAGTTTAGTTTTGTTTGTAAGTCCCTGGTTTGAATAGAGTCAATAGACTTCTACAGCAAATTCCAAACCCCTCCTAAGTTGCTGCTGGGGTAAGGGTCTGATTACAAGGTTATCAACTTAGCATAGGTATTGCCACGATTAGTTTTTTTACTATTCTGAAAAATTGTCCCAAACTCCTCTTGGTAAGATCATGTAAACAGACAAGACTGGTGAAGTAATAATGTTTGAATACTTACTAAATTTGGTAGAGTTCTGTTTATGCTTCAGTTTGTCTGTGCTAAATTACTCAAAATCTGCAGCACCTCAACTGGTCTTTAGGTATATCGTTTGATGAAAATTTCTAGTAGTCTCTCCTTTGAAAATTAGAACATGCATTCGGGTAACTTCTCTAAATGGAGTTACTTCTGCCTTTTATACTATTTGATATGCCATAATTTCACATTCTAATTGAAGGTAATAGGTTCTCATCTTGACACCTAGAGCGTGAGGGTAAGCATAATATTCTTCTAGTTTGGCTCCTCTTTCGTTCTGTTCATTAGTTTTCTCTTATAACAGGTTACTAATGGGCCCCGTCATGCTAAAATGATTCAGTTGCTGCTGAATTGCCGCGAAATTTGCACTTAAAGTCTTTAGCTCTAATGACAGTCAAAGAAAAAGAAATACTAAAGGACAACTATTAGTCCTTCCATCTTGTCCAGGAATGAAAAGGGGGAAAACGACGACAAACGTGAAACGGCACAAAACACTCGGCACACTCTATGTTCACAGAAATATATGTTGAATAGTTTCTTGATTTTCCTTCATGTTGTGTCAAATTGATTATGTTTGTCATCCGTTTACCATTTCCCTTATTTTATGATACTCTTGCCTGAATCTTCAATGTCTAACCCAATTGATGAAATCCTCTGTGCCCAATTGACACTCATGATCCTTGGCAAAATCTAGGCTTTGCTTTGAATTCGTGAAAATTCATTTTCATCTCTCAGTGACATAGGTATTTGTGTTTGGAATTTGATTTTAACTCAATACATAAATTATGGATGTCATGAATTGATGAAGAGTACACTTTGAATCCCAAATGGCTTGAGTACAAAAGTAACGTGTATTATATAAGGGAGAGGGAACCTCCACCTTAGTAGCTAGTTTTTGAGTTGACTTCTACCAAAAACCGTATAACATGGTATCAGAGTTGGAGTAACAGGAATGGGTAGGGTGCGTGCCCTTGGCGTAATGTGGCAGGTGCTGTCGAGTGAGGGAAGGTGTAAAGCGAAGTCCCATATCGCTTGAGTATAACGTACATTATACAAGCATGAGGGCACCCCCACTTCCATAACTAGCTTTTGAGTTGAGTTCTACTCATAACCATATAACACTCCAAACCATGTGAATTAAACATGGTGCAATCTCCCGGAAGCTTCCTTCTTAGGTTGGCATTTGGCTTTGACCTTGCTTGTTTGGTTTTGGCTCATTCTTTTGACTAATATGTATCTTGCCATGTTCCGCCTGCTGATATAACATAGGGTAACTGGATGTTCCTCGTACTGGTCTGGGGAGCATCGAAATGAAAAAACCGTAAATGATGAACATTTGTCTAAGGTGTTCAGACACCGCACAAAATGTGAATGAACTTTTGATAGAGCTATGGAGGTCTTTTAGTTAAGAAACAAATGAATTGGTAATTATTTGTATTCAACATTGCAATTGTAACAGTTTAGGTCATGAATAAATGAAGTGGTAATTCTACAGTTGCCTGATTATTTTGGTGACATAGCACCTTTCTGACCTCTGACTGCGGAGAACTGGTGGGTGGGGAGTGTGAAGAGCTGAACCCAAAGATGCTGCATTCAGCTAATTTAGAATCCTTGGATGGTTTTTAGGAGAGTACATATATATGCTCCGTATCTCTCGTTCTCTTTTAAATGAGGTTAGTTACTTTAATGTGACCTGGGTTTTATGAGTACAAAACATGAAATTAACCTCTCAGTAAGTGAGGGTAAGGCTGCATACATTTGATTTTTCCTAGTTCCTAGATCCCACAATGATGGGAGCATTGTGCATTTGCCCGCCCTTGCTTTTTCTCTCTGCGGTGTGGATGGTAACCTCCTTAACTACCCACCCTTGGCCTAAGAAAGCAAACGGGTGCGTAAAATCCACGGCCAAACTGTCTACGGCATGTGGCCACTCGTTCCCGTACCATTCATCTCATCGAATTGAATTTCATAAGGAATCAGTTGGGAGAAGGACCTAGGATTTCCGCTCGGGATCACTCGGAGGATAAGTGGTTTGGAGGATAAACTTGAGGATCACTAAGGCTGCTCAGCCAAATCATCTTCCCATCGTTAGCCCTATCTTGATTGACCTTGAGGCAAAAGTGATTTTATATAGATCCTCGACATCTTGTAGCTATTATTATAGGGTGACAACAACCTATTGCAACTACCTCTATCACCGGATGATCCGACCACCATCAAACCAATGGTGATGCACCACATGCCCCAGGCGAGCTGTCTAGCAGTCCCTCTCTGCTGGTTCACCCCTATATAAAGGTGACCTCTTCATTAATAATTTTCCTCTGGTCCTTGCCATCTCACTGTGGCCCTGCCACCCACTTCTGCCCTAAGGGTGCTCGGCTCTCTCATGTTCCCAGATGAGGACCTGTTCCCAGATGAGCGACATGTTCCCAGATTAGGCTGTCGAGCCACCAACACTAACTTTTCTACACACGTTACATCTGGAATGGTTTGTCAGCCAGATCAAGAGTATGAACTTATTGTTACTGGCTAAATTTTAGCGTAGCTGATATGCGTGCATTCTTTTTATTGAATATTCAACTTGAAACTTTCTATGATTGTATGGTTTTCTTTTGACTTTTGCCTACAATTCTTTCTGGATAAAATATATACTTATGAAAAGAAAGACAATCGGAATGACGCACATTTATTGTTTGTTATCATGAAGACTTTCAGTGTATACAATTTGTAAGAAAATTATGTTCTTTGTTTTGCTATGCACATTTGATGTTTTGTTATCATGGAGACCTCAGTGTCTACAATTGATTATATATTCATCATTTACACTTCGCCTTTTGAGGGTGGCATTTTGTGAGCCCCATCTAGATGCACGGTTACAAAGGCTCAAAGGCATGCTAAAGTGCCAAGATCTCCAATAGAATAAGTGCCAAGATCTCCAATAGAATAAGTGCAAGGCACATCCTAATGTATGAGCTTGAGAGAAGTAAGAGTAGGAGTGAAATATTTTTCGAATAAACTGATCCGACCGACCACACTGAACCAAAGTAGTGGCCTACGGTCGGTTTTCTATCATCCATGGTTGGCTTCGGTTCTAGCTCTTGAAAAAAACTAAGAGTCGGTTCGACTTCGGTGAATTGAATTTGTAAGTTTATGGACCGAACCGACCGAACAATCTCTAATCTCTAATAAGAAATAAAACAGCCCTACCCTACCAATTTACCATACTGTTGCGAACAGAGGATAACTTTCTCTTTATACACCCAACTTAACCATGTCTAACCCTAATCATCTAGAGCATTTCAGTGCTTTACAATCTTCATCCCCAAAACAATTGCTCTTCGCACTTCGCACTTCGCAGCAAAAGCATCCACCAAGCACACCAAGCCGTAGCTAGCATCCAGCAAATCAGAGCAATAGCATTCTACACTTCTACTAAATGCCTAAATCTACTTCATGCATCCACCATTTTTGTTCCTTGTTTGACATTTCTCTGTTTAAAACTTTCTTTTCTCTCAAATCATTTGTGCTATACTGAATTTACTCCGTCCAAACCCTAAGAAAATCTTGTTTCCATAGTTTTTGAAGGCTCAAAATCGAAGTCCCCAACTCTAACAGAGAGAGAGAGAGACTATTGGCTATTTAAGTTGAACAGCCCTCTTGAGTTTCGTTTGATATAATTTTTGATTTGCAGTATCTTAAGTTTTGCATAATTGCTTTTTGATTTTTTTCGTTCACTTTTTGTCAAACACTGAGGACACTATTTTTTTTAATGATTTTTATGTGAACAAATATTGACTTCCTCTGCTAAAGAACACAGATGCTCTCATACGCAGATACTGATTTTGTTTCCTCAAAAGAAATACTGATTTCATCACACCGCATGCACCGACCAGACCGACCTGTTCGAAATTTAGTTTGATCAACTCGGTTTCCTATTTCACCCTGTCGAGTTCGGTTTGCAATGACTTAAAACCAGAGGCTTCGGTTCGGTGAGAATTGGCACCAAGGCACTGGCCGAACCAACTGATTTTCACCCCTAAGTAAGAGTCATAGATAAAATATTACTTATATTTGAAAGCAATTTATGATCTATGCTGTAGATAACAGAAGGTGATGCTTTTTGACCTATTTATTAACTTACTATTTTGCTTCTAACATTTCTTGTCATAGATATGCCTTCAATCGTTCCCTTGTTTTGACAACATTTTTTTTATTAAAAAAAAAACAGAGGCATTTTAACAACCTTGATTCGGGTTGCAACGGTGTTGTCTTTGTTCAAATGCGAAAGAGAGAAGGAGATCCAAGCCCCAAGGATATGGTCCAACACATGATGATGTCAGTTGCCTCAACAAGGAAACATATGTCAAGGTTCATTTGCTTTTGTCTTAATACGTTACCTTTTATCTGTTAATTGGTTTGTTAGAAAAAAACCATGTACAGAAGGTTTGCAATCTGGTTTTAATCAGGTTCATGTTAAGAGTGTTACCAGTTGAAGTGACATGCTATGCTTCAGAAGATGAGATTACCAGAGCAATCAAACCAATCATTTTGCAACACTTTCCTGTGGAAACTCAAACTGCGCACAAGGTACTATTCATTAACTTTAATCCATGTTGTGTTAAGAATGGGCAAGAAACTGCAATTGGCCCCTACTGCTGCCAAGGTAAAATTTTCGTGCAGAAATAGGTGTAATGGAATAAATTTGTAGGTGGACACCCCACCCAAGGGTGATGTTGCAACATGGAAACCTCTTCTCTAGTTGTGGATAGGGATTTCCTTTGAATAATGTTGGAAACTCCTAGTTTGAAATTATTAGCTATAAATTTGTGGGCATGGATCAAAGTGTTGTTGGTTTTCTTTTTTGTTTTTTTGTTTTTTTTACTTGGACATGGTGTGCCAGATTAGCAAACCCCACTTGATTGGGGCATAAGGCTTACTTTGGTTTGGTTTAATTACATGGTGTGCCACATGAGGCTACTATCTATATAATCCAGAGTCGAGAGCACAATGGAGATGTATGTGCTTGAAAATTTACTTTATTGATCTAGAGCAATTGATGGCGTAGCCGTTGATTGACTAGAGAGCCGTTATCTTATTTGTAAATCTCAAGCTAAGCCCAAGGCCCGACGCGAATCAATAAGTCCTTTTGGTCTAATAATTGTTGTTGATAGCTATTTAATTTATTTACGTTATTTCCTTTTCATTAGGAAACCTCTTCTCTAGTTATGGATAGGGATTTCCTTTGAATAATGTTGGAAACTCCTAGTTTGAAATTATTAGCTATAAATTTGTGGGCATGGACCAAAGTGTTGTTGGTTTTCTTTTTTGTTTTTTTGTTTTTTTTTTACTTGGACATGGTGTGCCAGATTAGCAAACCCCACTTGATTGGGGCATAAGGCTTACTTTGGTTTGGTTTAATTACATGGTGTGCCAGATGAGGCTACAATCTATATAATCCAGGGTCGGGAGCACAATGGAGATGATGCATGTGCTTGAAAATTTACTTTATTGATCTAGAACAATTGATGGTGTTGCCGTTGATTGGCTAGAGAGTCGTTATTCTATTTGTAAGTCTCAAGCTAAGCCCAAAGGCTCGACGTGAATCAATAAGCCCTTTTGGTCTAATAATTGTCGTTGGTAGCTATTTAATTTATTTAAGTTATTTCCTTTTCATTAGGATTATAGTTTATTTTTTAATTAAGGTGTTATTTTTATTTTTTTTGTTGGCTAGGATTTTGATTCCTTTTTAAATTAGAGTTTTAAGTTTATAAATAAGAGGCTTATTTGATTTATTAATCAGAGTTGAATTAATAAAGAGTTGAGTTTTTAAGCTATGCCTTATGTTAGGGTTTCAATCCTTGTGCGCTATCTATCCACTATTCTCATCCTTCCACATTTTGCAATTTGCATCAATTGGTATCAGAGTTTAAGCTCAGGATTCCACACTTCTTTTACTCCTTCTGTAGCCAAAGATGCTCTGCATCAATTCTTAGCTGTCGCCACCACCATCCAATTGCTCTAATAACCTTCATGGTCCCGACAATCTCCAACTTCACACCAACAGTCATTGCCTCTGCCGTCGCTCTCTGTGTGAAAATCCTACCAGCGCCGACGCCACTATCGGCGTTGACGACCTCCGGAGTTGTTGCTGTCACCACCAATCGTCGTCACCTCAGTCGCCAACGCCTCGTTCCCTCATCTCTGAAACCCTAGTTGCTGAAATCCTAGCCCCTTTCCTCTTCCTTTCGATCTCTATGTTTCCCTTCTCTCGCCAAAACCCTACCCACCATCAGCGTTGACGACCTCCAGAGTCGTTGCCGCCGCTGCCACCACCAATCGTCGTCAACTTTGCTGTCGACGCCTCGTGCCCTTATCTCTGAATCCCTAGCCGTTGAAACCCTAGCCCCTTTCCTCTTTCTTTCGATCTCTACGTTTCCTCCCTCGCCAAAACCCTACCCTCCTTCGCCAAAACACTAGGCCCTCGTCGCCGTCGCCATCGCCATCGCCTTTGCCATCATCGACCCTCGCCTCCTTCCCCTCTACTGAAACCTAGAAAACCTCTCAGCATGCCCTAGTCGTGACCCCCTTCGAACTCTCTCATCCTTCTCGTCAACATCTCCATTCCCGTCATTCGGCACTAGCCCTCGTGCCGTCGCCATCGTCACCTCGCGTTGTCGCCATCGTCGACGCCTCGCGTTGTCGCCACCATCGATGCCTCGTACCGTCATCAGCGTCGAAACCTCGTGTTGTCGCTGCCCTCGCCTAAAACCCCGCGCCTAAAACCCTAGGGACTTCCTTTCCCATAGTACTTGCAGCAATTAAAGGAGAGTCACCCAAGCTACAAAAACTCGACTAGTCACCTTTTAGTCCAAAAAATTACATAGCCTTTTGAATTCGGCCCATGTTCAGTCACTTCAATGACCCATTCCATTACTCTTTCTTTTAAAAAAAACAGCCTAAATAAACCAAACCCATTAAGCTTTTTTTTTTTCCCTTTAAAAAAAGAAAACCAGTCCACATTAACAAAACCAGACCTATTAACCCAATTTCTTGCACCCTTATGCTTACATCTACCCTATATCAATCGGTCCAATTTAGCCTTAAAAAAACATATTCTCCACTTTATTCCTAATAACCTAACCATAACAATGGTTACCAATGCTGAGTTGAACATTAGAGTTGAGGTTTTAGATCAAAAATTTCAAGAAATGCAGAGCGCTTGAAAGCAAATGGCTGAAAATATGGTACAGATGCGAGCCATATTAGAAAAATTGATCACTACCTTTTTTGGAGATCAAGGTAAGCAAGTGGCTACTACCGGTGGAATTTTCAGTGCTCGTCAACCACAATCTTTTGCAAACCAATGCATGGCAGAGGATCCACGGCTGCTTGAAGTAGACAGGGGTGCTAAGTTAGAGGTTCCTGACTTTAATGGGGATCACGATCTAAAGGTATTCTTTGATTGGTTGCATAGTATAGAAAGCTTCTTTCATTGGTATCACATGACAGGAAATAATGTTACTTTTCGCTGAAGCAAAATTGAAAGGTACAGCTAAAATTTGGTGGACCAAGTATCAACGTGAGTACTATACAACTATTCGTACATGGACCGATATGAAGGTTGCCATGAATGTTCTCCAACTTAGCAACTAGATCTGAGTTCCCATGGAATGAAGATAAAAAGGCTTCAATACGTGCACTCACAGAACCCTTTACACGGAGTGAGAGGACTTTCGCGGAGCCCATTTGTAATGAGTTCTCCGAGCGTCCTCCCTATGCTACTCCGACTTCCTCCTCGACTACAGTTGGAGGTTATACCATGTCTAAGTGTTTTAATTGTCAAGGGTTTGGACATCATGCTAGAGAGTGTCCTTCTCCTAAACTTAATATGGTTGTTATGTTTGTTGCTATACTGGAGAATGAAGAACTTGTGGAGGCAAAGGAGCTTGTGAACACGAAGCTCGATCACCGGATTGTTGAGCCCCTTGACCTTGTTGAGCCCTCTTCTGATGAGGAAATTCAAGATGGTACTCTGGGTATTATTCGTCCTCTCCTTGCGACTCAGAAGGACAACAAACAAATTGAAACTTTGTAGCGTGGCCATATTTTCACTATCAGGGTAAAGTGCAAAGATCGTATTTGTTTTTTGGTGATTGACACTGGGAGTTGCACCAATTCATTATCTGAAGAAGCTGTGAAGAAATTGGGTTTAAAGGTAGTGTGATACCCCATTCTACATCGGTGCGAGATAGAAATTAAGTATGGTATATAAAAAAACTCGTGGGCTACTACTAATAATTTGGATTAAGCATTTTGGGCCGCGTTGTTAAGTTTTTTATTCAATTTATTGGGTCAGTGGTCCACTTGGGTTGTTACAAATGGTATCAGAGCTTAGGTTTTAAGTCTTGAATGGATTAGCTGTGGGTGACAATGGCTACTGATTAAATTGGATTTGATTTTGAGGTTATGTATTTGGAGATTGAATGGATTATCTGTGGGTGGTAATAGCTAGTGATTAAGCTGGATTTAATTTTGAAGTTTTGTACTTGGAGATTAGATATGAGTTGGCTGATAATATTTAATCAAAATATTGATAATAGTTATTCGGGTACTATATTTGGTGATTAAGTTAGTAATTCGTTTTACATTGATTTAGAAACTTACTCGTGAGCAAGATCCTGGCAATGATGGAGATTATGTTGTTCTTAGAGTTCTGAAATATACGCGAGTATACTAGTGATTAAGGTGTATTGAAGTGTATTCTATTTGGTTTGGACAATTGTCATAATTTTTATAATACTTTTGGAGTTCGATATCAATATATGTGAATGATATTTTGAAGCTGGACAATCCTCCTGTATGAGTGGTTTTTGGACGGTGTTACTTAGCAGAATTATTTCCTCAAGTAAGATATGCATAACGATTTTGGGAGTTAAATAGAGTTTGAAGTAATTAGTGTTGAATTGTATCACTACAGTCATATGATGGGACAAATATTTTGGTGATTCTAGATTAGATATTAAGACTTTGATTTATGTCAAAATTCTAATGATGGTTATTGAGGCTCATATGGATATGATGTATCTGCGGTTAGTGCTTCTACATATATTATCTTGGTTGTGTTAGTTATTCAACCAATAAGTTTGGGTATCAAAACTATCCTAAAGTCATCAATATTAGTTTAGCTTATAGTTGAAATTATTTTTGGGAGATTTTAGATACATATGTGTTGTAATAATATAATTTATTATTAGTGGGAAGGACATTCTACAAGAGTTTGGCAAGATATATAATCATAGTAAATAGTTCAATTTTTTGAATTGTGAAGAATTTGTTGCGATGCTTGGATATTTTGATGATAATATCTATTGTTACGCGATCTTTGATGTTTTAGTACTTGCGGAGATTACTTAAATGCAATTTTTCGTGTGAAAGCTAATAGTATTTTAGGTGTTGATGGAAGACTTGGTTGAGGTTGTCTCAAGAGATTATTAGTGGAGTATACTAAATTTATTATTTTTGTGTTCACACGACGTTTCATATATTTTTATAGCCTTTTAGTTATGCCTTTCAGTTTAAGAAGCAATTGTGATGAATTGTTATTTTAGAACAATCTTTTGGCTTGGTTCTTAGCAAGAAATTATATAACTTGAATGACTCATCTGATATTATAGTATTGACTTATGTAATTTTTCATGGATGTGAATATAAAATGTCTTTAGTGGATTGATCGAATGTACATAGTTATATGCGTTTAAAATCGAGAGAATTTATCAGTTAAACAAATGTGTCACGAGGTTGCGAATTGGATAATGTATAAATGACTTATTAGAGATTTTAGGGGATTGATTTATTGACAAGAGAAATTAGAGTGTTTTAATTATTGTGGAAGTCTAATTTTAGGAATTTAGTTGCTTTGGTGAGACTATGAGCACTTGGAGTTATTTGTGGTAATTTTACTTTGATCGGTGGGCATGTTGATTGTTAATTTTTAATTTATTGGATTTCGATTATACCTTGAGGTGAGACCAATAGTTTATATGATTAAAGGAGACATTGTATAGATATATTCATATACTTTTTTTGAAGACAAGTAGTATTCAATAGTGATTGAATTTTTTCAAGAGACATTATATTTAGATGACGACTAAGTCATATGGTTATGTATAAAAGAGAGAAATTGTTGTTGATTATTTAGAATCAAATACTGGCTTAGGGGTACCAAATGGATGATAGATTGGTATTAAGAGATAATATTGCATTAGATCAAGATATTTTGTCACTGGTTAATTTTTTTTTGGATCCTTATTTTTTTATTTCTTTATTGCAAGTTGATATGCATAAGCGTTGGTTAAGACTTAAAAATATCAATTTTCACTTCAAGAAATAGATGACATGTGTTTGGTTATATGTGATAAAAGTAAAATGTACTGTCTTAATTGGAGTATTAAAATTTTGACTTAATTAAGGTAAATGATACAATTTAATTGGTAGAACATTAACCGGCACATTGAATTTGAGTTAGATGGTTCGGTATAATCTTATTAGTAAAAAGCTAGTTGGTGAGTAATTTGACACGCACAATAATATAATAATTTTATTAATACTCCTGGCTAATTTAGATGTTATAGTATAATTTGTAAAAGAAAAAAAATATATGTTTATAATATAAAATGGTATCAGAGCCAACTCTGGTTCTCATGTAGAGTTCTGTGGTGGTGTGAATAGAGGAGTAGAGGCTCCGAAAAAGGGTAGAGGCCCCGAAGTTGTATATCTTGTGCATGCTTATGGGTTGCTTTGTGTCCGCTAATGGGTTGCTATTTACATTCTAATCAGGGGAAGAACTTGGGTCACGCAATGAGGGCGTCGCGTCTTTGAGTGGGAGATATTGTGATACCCCATCCCACATCGATGGGAGATAGAAATTAAGTATGGTATATAAAGAAACTTGTGGGTTACTACTAATAACTTGGCTTAAGTATTTTGAGCCGTGCTGTCATGCACTTTATTCAAGTTATTGGACTAGTGGTCTACTTAGGTCGTTACATAGAGTCATCCTGCACCTTATTATGTGGCTTGGATCACCAACACCAAGCTCAAAGTTGATAAGCAGTGCGCTGTTATATTTACTTTTGGAAAGTTTAAAGACACGGTGCTGTGTGATGTGCTCCCTCTTCAGTTTCGTCACATTTTCCTAGGTCATACGTGGATATGGGATCATGATGTAGAGCATGTTGAGCGTGCTAACACCTATTCCTTCGTTAATGGCAAGACAATGTACATGCTTACGGCTTACGTGTGCTACTGATTCACGTACTGTCAAGTTGGGGAGGAACTTTCTGTTGGTTCGTTGTATCCTCTTTTTGCTGGCATCCTTGGTTCTATTGTTAACTCGCCAGAGTCGAGTTCTTTTCAGTGGGGGAGAAATGATGGCATAGCCGTTGATTGGCTGGAGAGCCGTTATCCTATTTAGAAGCCTTGGACTAAGCCCAAGGGCCCACGCGAGTCAATAAGACCTTTTGGTCTAATAATTGTCCTTGGTAGCTATTTAATTTATTTAAGTTATTTTCTTTTAATTAGGATTCTAGTTTATCTTTTAATTAAAGTGTTTTTTTTATTTCCCCATTGGTTAGGATTTTGATTCCTTTTTAAATTAGAGTTTTAAGCCTATAAAATATGAGGCTCATTTAATGTATTAATCAAAGTTGAATTTATAAAGAGTTGAGTTTATAGGCTATGGCCTTGTGTTAGGGTTTTGACTCTTGTGCGCTATTTATTCACCATTCTCACACCTCCACGTTCTGCATCAATAATGTTCTAGATGAATATCTGCGTGCAGAAGAACAATGTAGAGTACAACAACAAAAAATTTGAATATGTGTGGCACTGTCAACAAGTCTCAAGTTTCTAATCTTTTTCAGGACGGTACCCAAAAAAAAAAAATCATACATGCCCTAACAAAGTAATGGGGAAAGGATTTTGTTCTTCCATAGAAGCCTTGTTATCATAGCGGGCACGTCTACGGGGGAGGGTTGATATTCCAGGAAAGATCTGATAGAAATATGTACATGCTGTAGTGGGCTTATATTTCTTTTTCTTTCTTCTTCCTCTTTTTTTTTATATTTATTTTCTTAGATAATCTTTTCTATTTTCTTGTGCTGCATTGTTCTATAACTACGTAAAATGAACTCATTTCTAACTCTGCTTTCTGCTATGTTGTTTTTCAAGGATTTCAATCTATAAATTTGTGATTTGTACTAATTACTAAATCTGAAATAGAAGTTATTTATGCTGTAAGTTTAAGATTTTTTTTCTCTTTTTGCCTGATCAAATTAGGTAATTGTTACTGGGGTGAAGCAATTAAGTTAGCAAACTTCACTTCCTGGTTTATTTAACCTTCATTGATGCATTTATTCTTCTAGTACAAAGTTTTATCTGTCGCGCCTGGAAGAGGCAATCTTTTAATCTAGTACCTGACTTAATTGTGTGTTGTAGTTTGCAGTATTGTATGAAGCCCGGTCAAATACTGGTATAGACAGAATGAAAATCATTGATGCGGTTGCAAAATCTGTTCCTGCACCTCACAAGGTTGATCTCACCAACCCAGATAAGAACATAGTGGTTCAAATTGTAAAGGTAAGATTGTGCTTTTTCCACACAAAAATCTGCCTTAGATATATGCATTTAATTCTTGTTTATAATACAACCAATTTTCACTTGTTGAGCTGCCTGTCTCCTAGAGAGTTTTTGCTAGTTCACACCTTGTACATCTGGTTTGTACATTAGGATTAATGGCTTGTCAATCCGGTTAATCAATCTTCTGCTAATATCATTTGCCATCACTCCACCTCCCCAACAGGAATCAACCTCAGTTTAACACAGCTTCACTTTCAGAGGCAAAAATACATCAAAAAGGAGAAGGAATCGGTAATAATATCATTTGGGTTTTAATTGGAAAGTTGTTTGCTAAGAGATTGACCCTAGTATTTTCCAAGAAAGGGAAATTGAGTTGATAAGAGTCTGTCATCAAAGATAAATTATAATAGGGACCAAACCATAAATTATAAGTATGGCATCCAGAAATTAATAGAAGTATTAATATATAATGAGTCTTAATTTTTTCCCAGTTTTTTGGATATGCTTGGAATTTGTTTCTTATTTTTACTTCATACCATAGTTGTCAAATTGTAAATCGAAATCCAAATTTTGTGAATTGTGAACTGAATCGAGAGTTGTAAGATTAATCATAAACAATAGTTTATATTTATATTTGAAATATATGAAATAAAATAAATAAAGCTAATATTGACACAAATTATGCAATATGAATATAATTACATAATCTAATTGGAAAGATATTTATCTTCATCTTAAGAGATTTTTGCTCAATTCCAACTAACTATAAGATTCGTTAAAATCATTGTATATTCTCTTTGGTAATTCGTAAAATGGATTTAAAAAATCTCAAAGAAAATAGAATAAATAAAGATAACAGGTGGGAACTCTTTTTTAGATTAAACATAAAACACTTCAAAATGTGTCTTGTATACTTATTGCTAATAAAAGGAAGTTTAGAGAAAATGTTGTACTACTGTTGAGTCCAAGTGATCTAACCCAATCATATTAAATGATGTTTGTTTCAACAATATAGCAATAAAGAATTTATTGAAAATATTATGTTCATCTTTTGCATCGTTAAAAGATGTATTTTCACATTTTTCGCATAAAGGAGAAATAAAATAAAAAAGTTAAGGACCTATTGAATCTGTAATGTTTTTATTATATTTTTTAATCACCACACACTAAGTTGTATTATGTCATTGAAGAGAAAACAAAAGGTGATAAATAAGGGTTTGATATTGTTGGATCTGATAATTTAAAAATCACATGATTCGTAAATAGTGAATCGAACCGTGAATCGTAAGGTTTATTATGATTCGATCACAAAATAGATTCACTCATAGATTCACGTCGATTTATGTATAAATCTTGAATCGAATTGTGAATTAAAATTGTGAATCATAAGATTCTGATAGCTACATATATAAAAAATGGTGTTGAATTGGTTCAATGCATGATAATAACCACCCGGAAAGAAATTTGGTTGGGCACGTGGTGATCGCCTATGTATTAAAACCTAAAGAGCGCCTTGCTAGTTCAAATTGGGTACAAAAAGCAGATGGCAAAGATATACCAGATGAAGAAAAGATGGCGAAATTTATCCTCCTTTTTCTCTCATTTGGTTGCCAGAATTTTCCAGTTGAACGCTGAGTTGGCTTCTTCTTCTCCTTGTTGAAGATCTGAGAGTTACACTGTATCTTTCTGTACTGAAGGAGCACTCTCTCTCTCCCTCTCTATTTGTTTTGATTTATCTGGATTTGTTTGGTTTGGGTTTTAGGTAGTTTTTGAGTTGCAGCCTTAATTTGTAGATTTGGTTAGTTCAGGAGTTTCTGGGAGGCTTAGTCCTCTTTGGTGCTCTGGTTTGGGATGGCTAAAAAACCAAAATTTTTTTTTTCTTTTTTCTTTTTTCTAGATGAAGGTTGGAACTTAAAAGGCAGTATTGTTTGTGATGATATGTTTTTTTTTAAAAAAAAACTGATCGCTGAAAAAGCTTGTTTGAGATGGCAGTAGGCTTCTTTTTTCTGGGTTCTTGTTGAAAAGTCTACTTTGCCCTCACTTTTTTGGCTTTTTTGAGTAGTGTAGTTTTTTTGTTTTGTTTTGTTTTGTTTTGTTTTTTCTTTGAGCAATTGTTTTTTGAATGGCTTTTAAGGTTTTTTTATGGGAAGTAATTTTTTTATTTTCTCTTAGAAACAGTCCAAATAAAGCCAAGATGGGTTTTCTAGCGATCCAAACAGCCCAACTTTTACTTGGACTTTGAGAAGAAAAAATAAGCCTGAGGAAAAAAGATAGTTCGAACAGGCAATTCTAGTGCTGCCAATTGGGCTGTCAAATCCAATCGGCAGCACGGGTCTGAAAACATTTGCCACGTTTGCACCTCAATGTAATTGCATTATATATATATATATATATTGTATAGTATCGTCATGCATGCGTAGTAATTTTTTGTATTGGAATTTTGGCCTTGATGATGGTGATTATTACATTGTTTTTTGAATTTTGGCTTCCATGACAGTGATTATATCATTTTCTTTCTGTTAAAACTTTTGTTTTGCAGACTGTGTGCTTGATGGGGGTGGTTGAGAAATACAAAGAATTGGCAAAGTACAATCTGAGGCAGCTCACATCAGCCAAACCATAGCTTCCCCCGCGCTTCTTCTTCTTCTACTTCT
>JAUMHN010402749.1:0-15610 GCA_032360265.1 Heliamphora ciliata
TGTTGACACACTTGATAGGCTTCAAGTATACTTTGCCTTAAGAGTGTTTGACTTAATTTTCAATTAAGATCAACACAGGAAATTCTATTTAAAGAATTCTTAAGTGTTTGAACTTTTTGAGATAGAAGTCATTTCTTTTTGGCTAAGGTGTCAACTTTAATTGTTCAAAATGTGTTAACACTTTCTTTTTGGAAATATGAAATATTATCCATTTAAAGATATTTATTCTTAGAAAATGAATTATGAAAATAATCAAAATCAAATTAAGAAGCTCTTGGGCTAACAAATGGGATCACAAAAAGTAGTGTGAACATCGTGTGAAAGCAGAAAGAACTAAAAAGAAAGCTAGAGGAGGCTTAGAAGCAAGAAAGAGATGGAAAAGAGTTTTGGAGCACGAGAAGCTAGAGAGAGATGAGAGAGAACCAAAGGAGTTAGAGAGAGAGTGGCAGGGTGAAAATGAACCTCACCAGCGCGCCTCTGGGAGGGTTATGCGCGTTTTAAGATGGCGGTCGCCAACTTTTGTTATGGCGGCCATTTGTTTCCTGAAACGACACATGGCGCCCGTTATGTCGTAGGGGTTCTTACCCTGCGGCCGCCATGTCAGAGGGGTTCCGTCCTGGCACCCGCTGACTTGTCAACCGTCACATCAATCCCATCACGGCGACCGCTAACTCCAAAGTTAACGGCCCCGCATCAGTTCGCCATTATGACGTTTTAGGGTTTTTTAGGGGCAGTTTGGGCATTTTTTTGAGTGTTTTGTTTTATTATTATTATTATTACTATCATGCATTTATTTTATTCATTAAATTATTTTCTTTAGCAAAAACAATTTTCAAAAACCATAAAATTTTTGATATTTTGTGTGCATGTTTTGTTTCTAAAAATAATCTTTGAAGTTTTCTTTTCAAAAAAATAATTTTATAATCTCGGAAGTTTCTTAATAATACTTCAAAAAAATTGTGTGTTTTAAACATTTATCTCTTTGAGGTATTTTTCATCTCATGATAAAGATAATTTTCAAACAGTGATTTGGCTTTTAAAATTATCTCGTGTCCCATCCCGAATTTTTAGGTCTTAACTCGACCTATTAATTCATGACTTTTTTCCCGATAAATTTAATTTTAAGCTGCAACTTGATTTTTAATTATTTTTATCTCACGCTTCGAATTTTTAGGTCTTGGTTTGACCTATTAATTTGATGTTTTACTCGTCGGTCCTCCTCATGACCCTAAACTGACTCATCGATCCTCCTCATGACCCTAAACTGACTTGGTCCTCCTCATGACCCTAAACTGACTCATCAGTCCTCCTCATGACCTTAAACTGACTTGGTCCTCCTCATGACCCTAAACTGACTCATCAGTCCTCCTCATGACTTTAAACTGATTTGGTTCTCCTTATGACCCTAAACTGACTCGTCGGTCCTCCTCACGACCCTAAACTGACTCGTCGGTCCTCCTCATGACCTTAAACTGACTCGGTCCTCCTCATGACCTTAAACTGACTCGGTCCTTCTCACGACCCTAAATTGACTCGTCGGTCCTCCTTATGGCCCTAAACTGACTCGTCGATCCTCTTCATGACCTTAAACTGACTCGGTCCTCCTCATGACCCTAAACTGACTCGTCGGTGCTTTCACAACCTAAAATTGATTGATATCTTTCTTGCATTATACATGTTTGCATTACACTATACTTGTCATGCATCCTTGCTTTTCGCCCCATGAACTACGTTTTGGTCTGATCCCTATAAAAAGGGGGAACGTAGGCAGCTCGATGAAAATTCGAGTACGACCAGCATTATATGTATGCTTGTGTGACCTAAGATTGACGGTTCGGTCAAATGGTTGTTTTCTTTGGATCTTTGATATAACTTGCTTCACGCGTTGCTACGCAAGTTATATCAAAGAAGGGCAACTGTAGACCCACCTAATCTTAGGCGAATTCGATGGTGAAAACAGGTGGAATAGTGCCTCAGTACGATCCTCGAGAAGTAATCCAAGCTCGGTATTTGAACTCAAAACATTCAAACCATTGAAATTTTGTCAAAAATTCGAAACTTGCTGCCCAAGTAAGGCAACTGTCACCTTTCATCAGGGCGACCACCAACTTCCATTGTGACGATCGCCATAGAACTTTGTGGAACCTTTCAAAAACATGGCGACCGCCTTCTTGCATTGTGGCGACCGCCAACTCCAAATGGCCTAACGTGTCCCTAAAATGTGGCAACGTCTCATTGGCTGAAGAACTCTATAAATACCGTACCCCTGGTACGTTTTTGGGGAGAGAAAAAAATATAGAGAGGTTTAGTGAGAGAAGCTCTGCCGAGTCGCCGAGTAATTCTGAGCCCCAACGCCGAAGCCCTGCTGAGATACCGAGATCCGAGCCTCCGATAGTCCCAAACCTTAGCTTGGATCATTACCCAATGATCAAATTGCTCGCCTCCATTCCCCCAATTTGAGGATTCCTTAGCGATCCAGGTATTTCGTTTGGATCCCCAATCCTTCTAGTTCCATTTTCTTTCTTTTGGAGTGATTGGGTTAATTTCCATGTATTTGTTTCAATTATATTCTTGTTTTGCTTATTAGTTATTACATTTGTTTTTAAATTCGTGTTTTAACTTATGTAGTTTACTTGTTTTGTTGATTTACTTGTTTATATTTTAAGCTTGTTACAAATTGTTAAATAATTAAATAGTGCTAATATTTTTGGCAATTACAACTTATCAATGTTGTTAATTGTTATAATTCAAGCACTTACATAATAAATTGTTGTAATAGTCAATATTACACCCATTTAATTCAAAAGTTTCATTTCATTTCATTTTCTTTCTTTTATGTTAATTCAATGTTCTAGCATTTTATTTCCTTTCTTTTTCTTTATTTAATATTCTAGCATTTAATTTTCTTTTTAGTTTAGATTTTTATTTCAATAGCATTCTATTCCATTTTCTTGTAATGTAGTTTATTACTAATATCTCTTTTTTTTTTCTTTTAGCTTAATGTTTCATTTCTAACCAGTACATTTCATTTTTATTTTCTTTTTCTTTACTTATTAGTTCAATGTCCTATAAGTCATTTTATATTTTCTTTTTCTTTCCTTTTAATGTAATTCATTTTTTTTTAGCATTTCTTTTCTCTTAATGTTAGTATTTATTTTCTTTTAAAGCTCTATTTTTTATTTCTTTTTCTAACTTTATTATTCTTCACTTTATCAAACCTAAAAATTACAAAAGATTTTTAAGCTAACTTCCATCTTTAAATGGCATTATAATTTTCTCTTTTAAAATTAAAACTCTTTTGTTCATTTTATTTTATTTTTCTTTTATTTTCTTTACAAATATAAAATGTGAATAAGTTAGATCTTCTTTTATTAATAACATCTTCAAAACCTTCTTTTGTTATGATTAATTTTCCTTTTATAATGTTTTTCCTTTTTTTTTTCATTTTGTTCAAACCTAAAAATCATAAAAACCCCTTTTGAACTAACTTTATCTTTTAAGTATCATTTTCTCTTGATTTCTTTTTATTTTCTTTTTGTCTCTTTTAAAATACATGAAATATAAATGGTTAGGTTTTCTTTTAGTAGCATTTTATAAATCTTTGGTATCTTTTTCTTTTACAAACTTTTTCTTTATCTTATTTTCTCTTAAACCTTTAAATTCTCTTTTGTTATAAAACTCTTCTTCTTTCTTTTTCCTTGTTTAGTATATTTTCTTTTAATGTAGGTTTTCTTTTTATGCATATCTCATTTTCTACCTAGTTTATTTTGGTATTATACATGTTTTGGTCATTTTCTTTAAAACCATGCCTTTATCTTATTTTTGCTAACAATTCATGTTTATGCAATTTTAACAATTTCTAGCATATTTTTGTTCTTTTATTTGAATCATACTAGTTTAGATTGTTTTAATAATATTGCATGCGGGTGTATTCTATGTATCATTCAGTTAGAAATTGCATGCCATAAGACTTAGGATTTTTATTTTGATATTTGCTTTATTTGGTGTTCTATGTATATATTTTATATATTTTCTATACTTAATTTTGAATGTTCTCTCTTCACCTCCATTTTCTGTATTTGCATGTATTTGAGAAATTCTATTAAGGAACCAATGATGATTAGTAGAGGCCAACCTAATGGTTGGGTGAACGGGATGCCTAACACCTTTTCCGATTCGTACCTTAGCCCCCAAACCTTTTTTCTCCGGTTAAATGCTTTCAAGATCAGTAGCTATTTTTGTTTTTCTGAATTTTTCTCAAAAATTAAGTGGCGACTCTATTTTCAACAAAAAAGAGTTTTTAAAATTTAGTTTTCAAGGTATTAAAAGATTTTTCTAAATATTCTTTGAATTTCATATTTTTGAACATTTTTCAAAATAATCCCAAAATCCCAACGTCACAGATACCAATTTGTTGGAGGCAATACAGCCAAGATCATTATTTTTGTAAAATAATTTTTGGTAAAAAATTAACTGGACGGGAAAACGTCAAAACGGGCTCCAGATAAAACTTTTGACGAAGAACGATAAAACATAAATCCGTGCAATCAAAGTTAATTTAGAAGAATACCTCTTGTCGATCTAATCTTCAACTATGACTTGACACACCCTCACTATTTTGATCATAACCTTTTTTACAAAAATCATTTTCTTGTGAGACATGTGTCATTGGAAAGAAGACTTTTGGAGCTTCAATTTGAGTATAAGAACGACCCAATTTTGAGTCCGAAAAAAGGAGATATCATCAAAACAAAATGGCCCTCCGTCGCCAGTTTGCTCGAGTGGACATAGGGCGCTCGAGCGAGCTACCACCTGAGAAAAACTCAGATTTCCTGTTCTTGGGTGTTCTAAGCCTCAAACTCTTAAACACTCACAAACCACCATCTCAACCACAAATCGAAGCCTCCAAACACATTCTCGACACCCTAGGACGTGCCCAAACCCAAAGCTACCACAAAACCTTGAAAGGAAAACTCAAAACCCAATTCCATCCACCGAATTCAACACAAAACCCCTTTTCAAGTAAAAACCAAGTTTTTCAAAACATAAATTGATTTTTCATGCATTTTTAACTGGTAAAAATACACATGATTACACATAGCACCCTTATAAGACATGAGAGTCTAGGATCCTACCTTGGTGAGACAAAAACTCAACGTCCTGATCCATGTACAAAAATAAACTTTGCCGAACTGAAATTCTATCCGGATGAACGCGTAGCCCACCGTGCCAATAGTAAGGATCCGCTGTTGGATTGTTGAAAACTAAGCCCCGGGCCCCCAAGAAGTTAGAGAGAAGGTAGAGCGTTTGGGTTGGTTCAAGACCTAGAGAGAGCAAGGAAAAGATATTTTGAACAAAAATATCTAAAGGAAGATATTTATAGGCTCGCCATAAAATATCTTTTTTTGTCAAACCCATGCTACAACAGCCAACGACCCCGGGAACTAACAACACATGCATATCCAAGCCCGATCATGCATCAAAACGCATATAAATGTGCAGCAACGAAAACACTAAACGCGTGTCAAAAAACTCCCAAAAAGAAAATGGGTCAGGGTCTCACAACTCTACCCTCCTTAAAGAAATTTTGTCTCCAAAATTCAACACTAGGTCAAGAGGAAACAACCCATCGATCACAATCGACACAAGCACGAGAGATGGTCAGCCAAACCATTTCTAGGATATAGTCAAACAAGGTCAGGTATCCTAAACAATGGCTGACGATCTCAACAACACAGGATCTACCAACTCACCCCAACCTCACATCCTCACCAACTGTTGTCTCAACACAACACAGCACCCACGGAGTCCACCACTAACTCCAAACCCATGGTCACGGCCTCGAACACAGCCTCGTCCTCTCCACGCAAACATCGTATCTATATGGACGAAAAGACAGAACACAAGATGCAACATGTCGCATGAACATAAACACTAAGCATATAAGCATGCCAACACGTAGCCACATAGGTTCATGCTAAACAAACTCCACATATCAAGGAGAACCGACAAGAATGACGCGTCAATCTGGACAACATACTCAGATTTTTGGCTAGAAATCACGTCAGCAAAACGCGTTTCTAACTTGGCTCCCAAGTTTGTTAATCCAAACGCCCAAAGGCAAGACTAATCAATTCTAAGGTTCAACCCCCATGCTCACTTATACACATCATTCTCATGCTTAACATGCTAACATGTTCATGTTATGAAAGCATCTAAACACATGCAATCAAGCACACGCAATCAACCTCACATGGTGATGTAACCTCTTCCCACGGCTCTAGGTATTCGAACCCAGAGCTCTGATACCATTCTGTCATGCCCCAAACTCCGGATCACGTGAAACACCCACAAGCAACAAAACATAACACTGAACCCGAGAATACACTCTCAATATTAAATGTATATGCAATGTATATCACTGTCAAAAGGCTTATATTACACAGTTTCAACACCAAAAAAACATATTACAACATACATGTTTAAAAATGAGTAAAAAAAAGACTACAGATCTTCTGCCCCTCCTGCACCTCCAGATCAGCTTGCGTGACCAGTACCTAAAAAACGTTTCAAATCTCACACCGTGAGCCAAAGCTCAGCAGAAACTAGACAGCACATGAAGTATAAGCTAAACATGCTAGGGAAACGAGGTGCAATTTTTGACTCTCTCCTTCAATTCTCTAAAAACATTTTCACATGCAAATAGAAAAGCGAGGATAAGAACCATTGTCGACTCACAAGAGCCCTAAAAATGGTTTGAAAACGATTTTTATATCACGACTCACACGAGTCTTAAAAACAATTTAAATTTAGTTTTATCCATCCCACAATGCAGTACATGCAATCTATGATACATATAATCAGCCCTCACAAGCCACAACAACAGTTCTACAGAAACATGGTGGTACACACCCATCACAAGAATTTTCTCAGACTCTCACCGAAGGACCATAGCGCCAAATATTACACTATTAACCGGAATTAACCTATGCAACACATGCAACTCACGCGACACACGCAACCTGCACAACTCACGCATCCCGTGCACACACACAACGCACGCACGCCACCCACACGATGCAACACATGCATCCCATACAATGCCTCACGTGCAACACATGCAACACAAGCTTCTTCGAGACCACTTTTTCGTCCTTCAGAATCAGACACACACGTCTTTAGGACCACGTTTTCGTCCTTCAGATACTCACACACAGTGCATCATTAGGACCACATTTTTGTCCTTCTGATTCTTGCACATAAGTGCATCGTTAGGACCACATTTCTGTCCCTCCGATATTCGCACCCGCACCCATGTATCATTAGAACCACATTTTTTGTCCTTTCGATACCCACACACTCACACATGCATTGTTAACCAGAGTTAACGTAAATCTCGAACCATATTTTCGTCCATCATTAGCCAGGGCTAACATTCATCGGGCCACTTTTTCGCCCACTAACCACTTTTTTGTCCACAACACATCGGATCACTTTTTTGGCTGTCCACATAAGTGTACACACACACACATCTTACTAACACCAGAGTTTTAGGTACCGCAAGACCTCATATTCGTCCTGCAACATGCATAATTTAAAATTAGAATTTTAAATGCACATAACTACGTAAAACACTGCGTTTCACATAACGGCACCACATGCCACATAACCAGATGTCCACTCACCGGACAACCCGTCCTCTCACTGAGACAACCAACGATGCAGAATACCAAAACCTAACCCAGAGGCCAATACCACTCAAGCGCTCGAACGCTCAACCACCGCTCGAGCGGTCCCCAACCGACATACCTCTCTGCCACACCACCGCTCGAGCGCTCAACCACCAACCCAACTCTCGGCCACCAGCTCGCTCGAGCGCACAACCACCGCTCGAGCGGTCAATGCTGCGAGGAAACCTAAACCAAGAAACAAAATCAAACCCCCACACGCAATGATGCACTAACGACCACAAACACAACCGTGCACCAAAAACCCGCATCTAACCATGCACGTCATACACCCAACACAGACCCACGATGCCCACGCGCACCCAACACAAACCCACGACGCCCGCACGCGCCCAACACAAACAACAAACCTACAAAACATGACCTAACCAAGGGCCAACACAAACCTCCCACAAAATGGTTCTCACTAAAACCCCATCTCTAGAAAGAACACCAAACCCAACACATCCCGCGCCCAACGGTGCACCAACCACCACGCACACGATCGTGCCCCAACACCCCGCATGAAATGTCCAACACCCACTCCATGACTTCAATTGACCGGACCCCATAATCCAATCAACTGAAAGACCACTAGAGGAGAGCAGTCGATCGAACCCTATAACCAATCGACCAAAAGGCCACCACACGACTAAAAGAAACCCCCAAGGCCCCAACACAACCAACACGGGCTCCCACACGCCCAACACAAAAAACACGAACCTCGACACGGCCAACACGGATGAAAATAGTTAAAAAGTTTTGACACACCCTCACTATTTTGATCATAGCTTTTTCTACAAAAAATATTTTCTTGTGAGAGAGGTTTCATTGGAAAGAAGACTTCCGGGGCTTCAATTTGCGTACAAGAACGACCCAATTTCGAGTCCGGATGAGGGTGATATCATCCAAACAAAACGGCCCTGCGCAGCCAGTCTGCTCGAGCGGACATAGGGCCCTCGAGTGAGCTACCACTCGAGAAAAACCCAAATTTCCTGTTCTTGAGTGTTCTAAGCCTCAAAACTCTTAAACACTCAAAAACCACCATCTCAACCACAAATCGAAGCCTCCAAACACATTCTCGACACCCTCAGACGTGCCCAAACCCAAAGCTACCACAAAACCTCAAAAGGAAAAATCAAAACCCGATTTCATCCGCCGAATCAACATAAAACCCCTTTTCAAGTCAAAACCTAGTTTTTCAAAACATAAATTGGTTTTTCATGCATTTTTAACTAGTAAAAACACACACGATTATACATAGCACCCTTATAAGAGATGAGAGTATAGGATCCTACCTCGGTGAGTCAAAAACTCGACGTCTCGATCCACGTGCAAAAATGAACTTCACCGAACTAAAATTCTGTCCAGATGAACGCGTAGCCCGCCGTGCCAATAGCAAGGATCCACTGTTGGATCGTCGAAAACCAAGCCTCGGACCCCCAAGAAGTTAGAGAGAAGAAAGAGCATTTGGGTTGGTTCAAGAGCTAGGGAGAGGAAGGAAAAGATATTTTGAAAAAAAATATCTAAAGGAAGATATTTATAGGCTTGCCAGAAAATATCTTTTTTTTTAACCCGTGCCACAACTGCCAACGGCCCCGGGAACTAACACCACATGCATATCTAAGCCTGATCATGCATCAAAATGCATATAAATATGCAGCAACGAAAACACTAAACGCGCGTCAAAAAATACCGAAAAAGAAAATGGGTCAGGGTCTCACAAGGACTATTAAGATTGCCTCAAAAACCAACAACATTTGGGTTATGGTGGATCGCCTCACTAAGATCGCTCGCTTTCTATTAATAGACCTCATGACACATTAGTGACTACAAGAAAAAAGTGCATTGAGATTTTGCATCAACATGAGTTCCCTACTATACTCAACTGAGACCCACATCTGACCTTCAGATTGATGGACAATCTACATGCACATTTCCAAGCCGACAAGGGCATGTTAAGAGTTTGCGTAATGGGATTTAAAAAGGTAGCCGAGGAAGATATTTAACTTTGGTTAGAGCCCACCTACAACAACAGCTCCCGAGCCAGCTTTTGTAACTATTTGAAGTTTTGTGTAGAAACAATGTTGCGAGTTATCAATGCGCGAAATAGAAACAAAAGGGACTAATTAGTAGGAACAGATCTTTGCTAATCAATAAAGTGACACCCAGAGTCCAATACTGGAAATCATATAGAGCCCCAGATAGTATCCATGTGCTAACAGCTTTGTAATTCTGTACAATCTACAGTAAGAACAACAGGATATCATCGAATAAGACTTTTCATGCTAACAAACATGTTGTGTGTCATGCCTTCACTTTATAAGTAGAACCAATTGTATCAGATAATTCAATGACTCTTTTTTCTTTTCTCTTTCTTAAAGATGGAGGGACAAGGACAGAACCATGGATGCTCAGTAAAAGTATGTAGGACTGGGGAGGAAATGGATATCCCGAGCCTAGCACAAATCTTACAAGACCTAGCAGTTAATTTGGATCAATCACAGGGGAAGACATCCCGGATGAGATCATGGTACTTATCAGACCTAAAGGTACAGAATACCCTAGCACTTGAGAAAAAGTTTTTTTCGAATAACAGAGGTTTGGATCAAGGCTACAAAACAACAACCTTTACCGACAGTGCAGAACGTAAAAGCCCAACCCTGCCCACACTCTCAATAAAGAACGACTCAAGTAAACAAGGACATAACTTCGAAGAGAAGTGATGCAAGTAAACATCCATAACCTTTCGCATGAAATTTCAAGGACAAAATTTGTTTAAGGGGATAGTTTGTAACGACCCGGTTCGGATCCTAGTTGTAACAACCCAGTTTGTAACGACCCATGTAATGACCCAGCTCAAACCCTAGCATTAGCGACGGTTAGCTGACGAGATCTTAGGTCACTTGAAGATCAAAAACCCGAACTCGACCCAAAAACCCTAATTCGATCTGAAAACCCTAAAAATACCAAATGCCCAAAGGCAGAGTCTTAATACTTAGAGAAGACTCCTAACATCCTAAATTAAGTAAATACCTAACGTCCTAAATTAAGTAAATAACATGAAATATAATATTATCAAAATTTCTCATAATTAGGGTAAAATGACCATTTTGTCCCTAGTATAGTAAAAAGTCTTAAAAATCTAAATTTTGACACATTGACACCCTAAATCAAGAACTTAAGTACAATTAAGTAGTAAAAGACAAGATAACATCAAACATGATGAAAATATTCCTTAGTGGCTGGCCACCTTGGGAATTGTGCCAAAAAGTAACTTTTTACTTTTTTAAGCTTAAAATGATGAGAAAAGTGTCAAATCAAGTATTATGATAATCTAAGACTTGTTGAACAAGTAATATATATAATAATATGTTATTATTGGCTAACAAAAGTATAAATCATTATTAAAGTTCATACACACTAAATTAAGTCAAAAAGCCACATCTTGTCAAACTAACTTAATTTGACTTAAAAGCCTACACCTATTTAATCAATTACTATGAAAATTATGAGAATTCTTGAAAATACTAAAATTATCATAAACTTACTAAAATAATAAGTTTTAGTAGAAAAAGACACCAAAAAGAGACATCAATTAACTTTTAAGGCATTTTTCTGTACAAAATGGCACGCAAACCTAGAATAAGCCCCTAATTAATGCAAAATTCAGCCGTATTAACTTCCAAACACCCCCATCCGAAATTTCTACCACCAAATCTGATATATATCTCTCAAAAGTTGGTCCATGTAATGTCACCCATGTGAAGAAAAGAAAAAAATGACTTAAAAGAAATCATTTTGTTCCCTAAGCTTTTTCCTATAAAACTAAGCCAAACACCACTCCTTCCCTCTATGATTTTCGGCCAAGAGAGATAGAAAACCAGATTTAACGTGTTCTTAAGGAGCTTGGGTGAGTTTGAGAGAACAAAGAAGAGATGAAAGGAGGTAGGTTCCGTGAAAAAAAGGTTTTTGAAAACCAAAGAGTCTAAACCTAAGTCCTACAAGTAATCCATCATTTATAGGACCACAAACAAGTAAGTAAAACCTCAACTTTATGTCTAATATCACTCAAAATATTTCTCAACTCATCTCTTTAAACACTTCTAAGATCGAGAATCGAAAACAAATCGAAAAAGCGTTGTAGTTAATAAATAACGGTTGTTGTATTTTTGAATAACATGAGATCTGGTTGTGTGTTGCTATTCTTGAGTTTGATGACTTAACAGTGTTTTGGAATCTTTGTATTCATGTCTAAAATACAAGCATGCAAAGAAATGGGATAAAACCTTGACATATCATAAGTAGGAGACTTATACATATAAGGACCTGATTTTTGAGTACTTTAATGTTTCTACCATGATCTTTGAAACTTCATAACTCAATGTAAAAAAATTGATCTAAGTATGCTCTTTATGTCCAGATTTATCTTTTTGTGTTAGCTTTCATCCCAAGTTTGTTTCAACTCATTTGAGTGAGTAAAACTCGAGATATTACAATTCTACCAAAGTGTGTCGTTTTCAGACCTGTCGACAGTACCGACCTAAAAATCCTAGTTACAATGAGATCCGAGTTTTGGCCAAAACATAGAGGTTGTAGATGACATGTATCTCTAGCTACCCACCACAAAGGAGCCAAAATATTGAGGTTGATAGGTCTAAACCCCTTTAAAACTCTCTATTGTGGTTTAGCAATTAAAGGACACTTCTGTTATATATTTTTGTATAGCCAAAAATTCCTATTTTTAGTGATCTACTCCGAACGTAGTCTTCATTAATATTGTAGGTAACTTATTGAACTACTTTTTATCCAAAAATCAGACCTAGATACCTCGAAAAAGTTCCTCAAACCCGTTTCAAACTCTCCGTCCAAGACCAGTTCTGCTGAGGGTTTGGCGACTGACAGAGCCTATTTTACAAAATGGCTTATATCTTCAACTTGTTTTAAACAACCACCCCTAGCACCCTTGATAATCCTTGCAGGGGACATGTTTAACTATAACATATCCAAAAATGAGCTCATTTTGACTTGATTAGAAGCCCCAAAATCGAGACCAACAGAGGCGTATTTTCGGTAAAATTTTAAGGAAAGTGCTGAACCATTTTCGCTTAAAATATTTTATTCACCCATTTGCCTTAAGTTTTGGCCTCAGTGTTAAACATAAGAGTTGTAAAAAATATTTTTATGTAAACGGTGTTTAAAAGCCATAACTTGATTCCATATCTAGATGCCCCAATACCCTACCGACTCTTTAAATTTAATACTCGAATTTGGCCTTAAAGTTGCTAAGTGTGATTTGAGTACCCTTTGTTGTGAAACCCGAGTTTTATATGATGACTGATTTGAATTAGTTGATTAGTATTTTTAAGTGAATGTACGATGATTAGAACTCATGCCTTCAAGTTTGAATTGTATCTTGAGGATTATAAATTGTGCCTCACATAGTTGTATGCGTTGTACCATAAACTTTGCCATGCTAGTTATGCCATGCTACAGATAATTGTACTTGAGATCCATATTATATATCATGGACATTGTCACTTGCATCCTGGCATAGTGGAGTCCATCTGTGTAAATTGTTGTTGGGATGGGTTATATTGAATTGTCCTTCTTGGTTCTAAGTCTAGGTCGTAACTAGTAGCCATTTTTGTAAATATTTTGTGATATATTCCACTTGTACACAATGGGTGCGTCTCCGGTGTTACAAATTTGGTTTATACACCGTGGGTGTGTCTTTGGTGTTTGAAATGATTTATCATGAATATTGTTGGGCACCATGGGTTCATCACTAGCATTCGTGTTTTGATGGCTTAGACTTTGGGTTAACACCGACGGAGATATCACAAATCCTAAGGTGGGACAAGCCACTTATTATATGATTGATTGATTGACTATTGAATTTTATTGGCCTAGAGGATGGCGCAGTTCTCACATCGTTGCCATTAAGTAAAACAGCTGAGGCATGAAGCCTAGGTGAGCATTTACTATTCGCAACGAGGCGCACTGATGGCTTTGGTGATCAATTACCCATAAAAGTCTACTCTGAAAATTCTCGGTGTGGCATTCCTATTATGATCTGGGTGTATGTCGGGTTAGGCATTTACATTGTATACACGGCATCTCATACTCGCATGTTCATTGACTTATATGTTACCTTGTTGTAAATTTGTCTACCTCTTTGACTTTAAAGCATGCTTAAGTGTTACTTGGCATGCGTTGTGAAAACTTTTGTGCCATGAGATTGGTCAGAAAGTTTAGAGTGTTTTTTTATTGGATTTTGGCTTATGGCATTCGTGCCACAGATAAGGAAGAGTACTCGGAGAAAATCGTCCCAAAGGGAGAAGAAGGATTCAAAGAACAAGGTGAGTTCCAAAAGCATGTGGACCCCACTAATGCATTCTGAGGATTCGAGACCTCTATTTTTGTTCTTTTGTTCAGTTTTCCTACAACTCTTGTAATATTTAAAAATTCTTGGTGAAACTGTAATCATTATGTACTTTTAATCAGTTCGAACTCCTTTATAATGTAATATTTAAGGTATGTAAATATAAATAAATGGCTAAATTATCCTTTTATTTATATTTATGTATATTGTAACACCCCGACCCTTCTCATGACAACGATATTGTCTGCTTTGGGCAAAGCCCTCACGATTTTGTCCTTCCTAGGGGGTCACCCATCATTGCAATGCTCCCGCTCAAGCACATTTAGCTGTGGAGTTTTGCTAGGGTTCTTATCACCTGAAAAAAGGCCTCGTTGCTATATAAGGGTCCAAGATTTTTCTTTTATAGGCCAAGAACTCCCTTTTCCATTCCGATATGGGATACCAAGGTATCAAAATCCATTCTCCTTAGGGTGGTATATCCCCGTTCAGTAGCCTGCCAGGTCCGGTAGCCTGCCAGCTCCGGTAGCCTGCCAGCTCCGGTAGCCTGCCAGTCTTTATCGACCTGCCCACTCAGTAACCCGTCCATATGTCACGCAAGACGACAAGGACCCACACTCAAAGGTGGGACGTGTTGGAGAGGGAGCCGCGCAGCGGAAAAAAATTAATTTTTGAATCGACGTCGTGACCGTAAAAAACGACGTATGCGATTTTCATGAAAAACAAAAACAATAATGATTTTAATAGTTTAATACCTCTATGAAACTTGTCCATAAGTTTCTAGTAATCCCAAATACGTTGAAGACGACCTTGTAACCTTCTCACATATGACCCGGACGCACTACGACGATCACGATGTGTGGACACCGATTCCGATCGAAGTGTTCTTCCTACCTTGGTTTCTCCTCACACAATGATCTCCAAAAAGAAAAAAATAATTGCCAAAGAGGAGAGGAGGCCGGTGGCTCTTTGGGAGAATTAGGGTTAGGTTTTTCTTAATAAGCCTCCTCTTGATATATATGAATATCTGAAAAATATATTAAGTATATCCTCTCCTTCCTAAAAAGATATGAAGAGATATACTTAACATATTTAATTAAACCCACCATCTCCTCGGGCCGGCCACTTAGGGAGTAATCCCTAGGTGTGCCAAATACCAAAACCACCCCTCATTAATTCAATTTATTTCCCGAATGTCCCCGGCGGTAAAATCGGCATTCAAATTAAATTAAATAATTACCGAAACCAACAAGAAAAATATCCGTGTGTATAATGGGCTATGTGAGGGATCACGAGAAAGTATAAGACTCGGGCTAACCATACGAGAAAACTGGATATCCCTAACTCTATCCCCGAGCTAGATCCTTTCCCGTACGAACCAAAACTTATTCCACTAAAGGTCCTGACTGAACACCCAGTCTTACCTCAAATTATGTCTTGAGTCTCCAATTATCAAATGCACTGAATTCTCCCCACGTTTAAGATATGGATTCCCGATAAA
>JAUMHN010402760.1:0-15608 GCA_032360265.1 Heliamphora ciliata
ACACGAAACGCGCGTCGAAAAACGCCGAAAAAGAAAACGGGTCAGGATCTCACAACTCTACCCCCTTAAAGGAATTTTGTCCCCGAAATTTGACTCAAGGTCAAAAGAAATGACCCTATCGATCACCATCGACACATGTACACGGGATGGTTAGCCAAACCACTCTTAAGATATAGTTGAACAAGGTCAGTCATCGTAAATAATGGCCAACTATCTCAAAGACACGGGATCTACAACTCACCCCAACCTCACATCGTCACCAACCACTACCTCAGCATAGCACACTACCCACGGAGTCCATCACCAACTCCCAAACAGATACCACAAGGAAATGCAATGCTCCAACATTAGTAAGAACACTGGCTCAAAATCTGTACACTCAGAAAGTACCTCTGCTTACTGAAGGCATAGCTGCATCCTCAGGCACGGCCGGTGCCCTCAAAGAACAAGGATCTGGAAGAGCATATACTCGGCGTCATCTTGCCTGCCCTTTATAACCTGGAACTGTTGGCTATCGTACAGACTAAACTGATGCATCGCGGTCTGTCACCCAAGAAGTCTGTACTGCTGGCTGCTGTCGATCCAGCACAAACAAACCATCTTGTGTGCCCACTATACTGGGCGCATCCTCTCTCTGGGGACAGGTCCTGTGAATATGGCCCGTCTAACCACACCCATAGAAAATTGACAGTTCCCTTCCATGCGATTGCACTGGTGCCAAAGTGTAGGATTACTTCGGCTTTAAGCAATCCACCACACAATGCCCAGGTTACATGCATCGATAACAAATCAACTTCCCCTGGTCCTACCTTCCTGTTGAGACTACGGGAGGCGAGGATACAGAAGCCTATGGCTGATACGACCCCACGGGATACGAACTCGGACCAGACATCCGTTGATGCTTATCATTGCGTCCCCGAGACTGTGCACGTCCCTCATCTTGCTGACCCCTACTGTCTCTACCTCTGCAAGTCTCGTTCAGAGTGTCTTCCACTTTCATGGTGGTCTCCACTAACTCCGTAAAAAGATGCATCCTGAATGCCGCTACTCGATCTCTGATAGCGGGCCTCAAACCCCTCTCGAACCTCTTTGTACGGAACTCATCAGTTGGCACAATCTCTTATGCAAACTGAAATAAATTAGTAAACTCAACCTCATACTCAACTACTGTCATCGTCCCCTGAGTTAGGAAAAGAAAGTCCTCTCTGTACTGATCCCTTAAAGTTGCAGGAAAGTATTTCTCTAGGAACACCTTTGTGAACGCCTCCCAAGTGCCTCCAACTGTAGTCCTGGCGAATTTCCACCACAGGTGAGCACTCCCTCTCAGTTGAAAGTAGGGATGGCAATTTCCCCCGCCCCGCCCTGCTTTGTAGGGTTTTTCCCGCCCCCGATAAAAAACGGGGTGGGGACGGTATTTGCACTTTTCGTCCCATTTTTTCCACCCCGGCTCTGATTATATAAAATAAATAATTTTTAAATATTAGTATATGTATAAAATATATATTTTATAAATATAATAAGTTCAAAATATTAAAATATTATATTTATCTCTAATTTTTCTTTCTCATTTCTTATATTTGTATATTTAGTTATTATAATTCATCAACTATTTCCTTTACGAGATTGGCAATGGTGACGATACTTTTTTGTGGTTAGACCCTTGGCATCCCTGGGGGTCTTTGGTTGAGGCTAAGGCGTCTAGGATCGTGTATGACTCCGGGATGGGTTTGGATGCCAAGGTTAATCAGATTGTGAATGGTAATTGCTGGAGATGGCCCTCTGCTGTGACTTTGGATCTTTTGGAGATGCGTAGGGAGATCAGTTTTCTTCCTGATGCATCCCGGTGTGATAGAATCAAGTGGTCACTCAACGGCAATAAATTCTCCATTGGGTCCCTTTGGGAGGAGATTAGAGTCCATAAACCTGCACCGTCTTGGTGTAAGCTGGTTTGGTTCAAACACCATATCCCTCGCATCAGTTTTATCCTCTGGGTCGCGATTAGAGGTCGCCTTAGTACTGGTGATAGGCTTAGAAGGTTTGGTCTTGAGTGTGATGTTAGCTGTTGTTTATGCTCTGGGGCTTTGGAGACCCATGATCATCTCTTCTTTTCTTGTCCCTATGTTCAGTCTATTTGGACTAGGGTTTTAGCTAAATGTGGAGTTGGTTGGTCTGAGAATTCTTGGATGATATGGAAGGATGCTTTTGTCTCTAAGGTGATCGGTAAAACCTTGAGTGCTAGCGTTAAGAGACTGGCGTTCTCGGTCTCGCTTTACTGTATTTGGAGGGAACGTAATCTTAGAAAATTCCAGGGTACTAAGAAGGTCTGGGAGGGAGTCTTGAAGGATATCTATGTGATGGTGAGAGAGAGGCTTTCCACCCAAAGGAGAGTGTTTGTTTCTCAGACGAATATGGAGATCCTGGGTGAGTGGAACCTTGGGATGGATATTTTTTCAACTAATGCCAATTATTAATTGCTTCTTGTTTGCTGCAGCTTGGCAGCTTTGGTTGGATGATTGTGAGTTTAGCTTCTTTCCCCTCTTTGGAGTGCTGAGAGATACAGTCTTAATGAGTGAGTGTTTTGTGAGGTTTATAACATTTATTCCCTGCAAGCTTTGTTGTTATGCAGATTGGCGTGGAAGGTCTAGGTTTTGTGTTATCGCAGCGAGGAGCTTAGTGAGATTTGCTTCTTTTCCCTTTGGAGTTTGAGCTATACACTTGTCTGGTTCCTTTACGAGATTTGCCCTCCTTTCTTTGGAGTACCGAGTTTTCTATTGTCTATTAGCTGTATATCCCCATCTGGGTGCGTGTTTCTTTTCTGTACTTTCATTGGTTTATACTGTTTGATATGTCCAGGTCCTGTTGGTTGCCAGCTCCTCGAAGGAAGAAGCCTCGGTTAGTAGCGTAATGGTCCAGAGGCTTTGCCCTTTCCTTGGAGATAGCGGCCTGTTGTGCCCCGGATTATTGCTTTGCTTCAGATTTTGTTGGTGGCAGCAGCTTGTTGAGCTCCTGGTTTTAATTTTGTTGCTGGCATTATATTTTCCTCCAGGTTTTGATCTAGGGTAGCAACCTCCTGAATTTTGGCTTTTCTATTTTTCCACAGGTTTATAGAGTTGCTTCATGTTTTGCTCCCTAGCTATGAGGGGTGTTCATAGCTCTTTACTTGCTTTCAGTGTTGTCCTGTATGGGTTGATTTTCCTTGGGTGGGGTTAGTTTGATAAAGATTTATGTTTTTAGGAGCCTGTAGCAGTTTTTTTGGGTCTGTTTTGTTTTCTTTCTAGCAGCAGTGACTTTTTTGATGACTATGGGAAACTGTTATGTCTCTGTTTTTCTTTCTCTGTCTTATATGTGTAGTAAGCCTTCCTCTTACGGCTAGTGTAAGGGAATGTGTGCGTGTGTGTTTTGTTCTCCTGTTGGTTCGTGCATGCTGTTTCAGGTTTGGGGCTAGTGCGGCTGGCCTGTTTTCTGGCCATTTTTTGTTCTTGATCCTAGTGCCTTCTGCTCTCCTTGGGCTGTTATAGGCTGTTTCTTTATGGCTGATCAGTTTATGCACTTTATCTGTGGGCCTGTGGCCACTGGTTCCTTTGGCCAGCTTTGATGTTGACTTGTTCTTGGTGGGTGGTTAGTGCTCTCTGCTGCGGTTTTGTTTGGGGCTAAAAAGGGCTCCTGTTCTTGCTTCGTTTTGTTGCTACGGTTCTGCTGCTTGCTGATTGTTGCTCCGGTTTGGCTGCGGTGTGTTGCTGCATTTAGGTGTTGGTTTGCTACTGCGGGTTTTTGCTGCGGTCCAGTTCTGCTCCTTGATACTGCGATTTGCTGCTGCTTGCTGCAGTTGTAATTTGCTGTGGTTGTGCTTCTTTTCCCATGCTTTTGATTGATGCTCCATTGTTTATATCTCATTGTGGCCTTGTTATCCTCTTTTGATTGGTTTTCTATCCCATTTCTCTCCAGGGGTTATGGTTTAGGCATCAAAGATGGGTTGTATATTTTGTTTGAATTTTGTAAGGCCTTGTTTGCCTCTTGGTTAGTTTGGTTGGTTGTGGCTCAGCCATAAAGCCTATTTTTGATTGCTTTTGGCTTTGGTTTTGCGGTGGTTTGTAAGGCCTGAGGAATGCCTCTTGGATCCATGTTTTTCTTTTTTTCTGTTATACTACATTTAATTACCCAAAAAAAATAAGGTCACTCGCTATAGAAAACTGGGCACACTAGGCACTAGAAGATAACTCTCCAAAGGGAAGGGACAAAACTCAAAACTCTGCCCTCCAAAGGAAAAGAAGCAAAACTCACAAAATAGCTTCGCAAAATTTCGGAGTATTATTGATGGTTACGATTGGAAGTGGCCTCCGATGGTTTCTATGGACCTTGTTGAGATGGCTAGGGAGGTTCGATTTATACCCGATTCCTCTAAGAATGATAGTATTAGATGGTTGCTCAATGATGGGAATTTCTCCATTGGCTCCTTGTGTGAGGCGATCCGTGATCACAAGCCTAGACCCATTTGGTGTAACCTTGTCTGGTTCAAACACCATATCCCTAGGGTTAGTTTTATCCTTTGGATTGCAATTAGGGGTAGATTGTCCATTGGTGAAAGGCTTCGTTTTTCTGCATTACCTACGACTACAACTGTAGCTTATGCCTCTGTTTTGAGGAGTCCCATGACCACCTCTTCTTCAATTGTCCCTTTTCTAGTCGGGTTTGGGAGTGGGTGCTTAGTAAGTGTAAGTTAGTTTGGTCTGAATCTACCTGGTCGGATTAGTGGTGTCGGTTTGCCAATTGTGGGGGAGGTTCCACGTTGAGTAGTATGGTTCAGAAGTTGGCTTTTTCTGCTACTATCTACTGCATTTGGAAAGAGCATAACTTTCGCAAATTCCAAGGGCACAAACGTAGATGTGAGGCGGTGGTTAAGGAAAATTGTGATCTTATTAGAGGTAGGATATCTTCTAGATGCCGTGTTCCTGACTCGGCGGCCACTAGGGCTATCCAAGAGAATTGGGGAGTTTCAATTGATATTTTTTGCACTAATTGTTTAACTGTTCTCTTTTTCTTTGCAATGAAGGGCTAGCTTTTCGTGTGAGTCTTGGGATTAGTTTTTTGGAGTGTTGAAGGTTACACTAATGTGAGTGAGTTATAGAGTGATTTATACTAACCCTATTCCTTGTAAACTTTCTCTCTGTGCAAGTTAGCTTGGAAACTCTTGGAGCTATAAGGCTTGTTTTTTTTTGGGTAATTAATTGTAACATAAAAGAAAAATAAAAAGGTATACATGTTTACAAGGGGCATACCCCAGGTGATTACATCAGTACCGTATAGGAAGAAAGCTCCCTATAATTACCCAAAAAAAAGAAAGTTCCCTATAACCAAGTTAACCCCGGATAACAACCAATGCCCTCAAAAAAATAAAAGACCCAACCCCCGCTTAAAAGCGGGAGATACTAGCTAATAAAACACATTCCATACACAACACTAACATAACATGTCCAATCGTACACAATAATAACCAAGTCATGACATTATACCACAGATGGTCACCCCAAAACTCCTCAGAAAGCTTGCGACAGCCATGATATAGACGAGAAGACCTCAAAACCCTAGCAGCTCCGGAGGTTAGATGAGGCTAGGCCTCAAAACCACAGCACTAAGGCACAGGAGAACGAGCAGCCCCAAGGAAACCTCATATCGAAGACAAAAGGCCAGCCTAGTAACTCCGCCATCGGCCGATCTTCGCACCCTAACCAACTTAACCTAAGCAAAGGGGATTAAACTCCTCCCAAAACCATATAACCCCCCTGCCAAAATCACTAAGGACCAACCCGGCAGAAAAAACATAAAAGTAATACTGAAAAGCTACTCCTCAAGCCTATCAAAAGGCTGAACTGAAGGAGCAAGACAGTACAAAACATAGTAGTCATAGGATAACCAATTAAAATCAAGGAACTGACAAGGACAACAAAACTCCACCGACCCAAACCAAGTGAAGCCCAATCACACAGAGATAGTCACGCTCCCCAACCAATGGGGAGAAAGGATAGAGACAGGAAACACCTTTGTTGATGATAGCAGAATATCCATACCAGATCAAGAACCCATGACTTACTAGAGTAATCCCAGCATCACAGATAAGCAACGTTCTCCTGAGTGAGAAGGCAACGCTCTCCTAGAGTGTAAGGAGGGAAGGATAGATACCGAGCTCACACCGGAGAGACGATAAGAAGGCCTAAACGTGTGTGCGAAATGTGGTGAGATTGCAGGTGCGAAATACATTTTGTGCTAGGGCTACCGCGATACCTTGTTGATGGAGATTGACAAGGCTATGGTGCAAAATCCATTTAGGGTTTTAACATAAAGTGAGGCTCTCGATTCGATGCTAGCAAATCTGGAACAACGGGATGTGACGGAGATGAGTATAGGGGAGTCTTCCCCCAAACCAGGTAGTGGCTATGGAGTGGATATCCTAGCTCCAGTTCGCATCGCACGAACCAGGGTTCCCTCTTCCCTCTGTGAACCAGCAAAACTCAGGGAGGGTTTCTAAGAGGTGATTTTGGGTCAAATTGAGGGCTCTTCGTGCATTTTTGCGCTGAACTCCCCTAGTAAACGACCTTCGACAAAACTAAATTAGATTGTTTCGGAGGCAAGTGTATTGAGCAAGACCAAGAGGCTCAACTTCATTTTGAACAGACGCTAGACAAAAATTGCTCGCTCTAAATTCGGGGTAAGCCCAATTAGAGAGGTCTTTGAGGACCTTCGAGCCCGACTTATGTTGCTGCACGAGACGAACACTTTGAAGTTATCAGGTATTGCAGATTTGAACCATGGTATTTCTATTGTACCAAACATTGGGGAAGTGGAGGGGAATAACGGTGAGGGTGTTATTGAGGCTTTTACGCGTGAGCGTCCTCTTGAGGAGGCCAGTTCTGGGACTGCTACTTCGCTTGGTAATATGGTTCTGGCTGCTAGGGCACCTAGCTTCAAACATCTTCAGTCCAGAGGCAGGGGAGGCAGGCGTTTCTTTTTTTTGGGTAATTAATTGTAACATAAAGAAAGAAAATGTACATGAATCCAAGGGGCATACCCTAGGTAGTTACAGCAGACCAAACAAAACAAGGAGACTAAGCAACATAAACCACAAAACCCCCACATGGGAGTGGGGGAGAAATGCTAACCAAACAAAAATCACATACAACACTCATTGAAAGAACTACCAATTTAAATGACCAAGAGATGGTTTCATCTTTTTCTTACCATTGGACGGCTTAGACTGCTTACTTGCCGCCTTCTGTTGAGAAGGGGAAAGAGAAGCTTCATACTCACCATCCGGAGGGCTTGGGACCGTTGTTCCTTTTTCTTTTTCTTACGCACAAGCACGCTGAAGGAATTTGAAGTAGGGGTTACAGATGCCGCTTGCTCCCTAACACCCATCTCTACTGAATTTGAAAATTCCTTAGAAACTGCATTATTTCTAGGCATCTCATAATCACCCGCATCCACATGTAAGGGGTGAGCTTCATACTTCATCAAAGAACTATCTTCCTCTTGCTCTCCTTATTACCTGCAGCTGTCGGTTTTGTTACCTTCACCCCAACATCAACAGCCGTAGACACATTAGCCACCTTGCTATTAGCTCCTTTCCGCATAACTTCACCAATAACAATAGTATCGTGAGTAACACTTCTACCTTTCCCAACTTGAAACCTCTCCCACGGATTTCATTCTTAGCAACATCTGCCTAATTTTCCTCAGATTGATCATAGGATGGAATCTGCACAGTAAGGTTACACTTACTAGTTTCGTGACCGAAACCATGACAAGTCGAACATATGCCAGGAAGACCTTGAAATTCCACACGAATAGTCACAGATTCACCCGCACATCTAATAATGATCTCATGCTTCAAAGGAGTAGCTGCATCGATCTCGACACATACTCGAGCATAAGAAATGCGTTTCATAGATTCCGTAGCCCGATCCTAGAACAAAGGCACACCCAAAACACTAGCAATTCTGCTTAAGCACTGCGCATTCCAAAACTCTAGAGGCAAGTCATGGAGTTTGACCCACACCGTGATCTTAGTCATGGCCTCCTTAGATAAACGTAGACAACGCCTCCATCGTTTAAGAATAAGGAGTTTACCTGAAAAATGCCAAGGACCCTTTTCTAACACACTTTCCATTGCCTCCCGACTTTGAAATTTAAAGAAGTAAAACCCTTTGTCATTACCAAGAACATCAGTTAACCCGAATTGCGTCCATAGGGTCTAGGCAGTTGCCCTAACCAGTGCAAAGGGCACGTTTACATCCAGAAAATAACCTACTAGGCATGCAGCCCACTCCTTATCATCGATAAATTCACTACCAATATCAACATAAGCTTCATGCCCTGGATTCTGTACTTCAATATACTCAAGGTAAGAATTAGAAGAACTATGATTTGTCAACAAAGATGCCCAATTTTAGCCTGAGGCGGGCTAGGCTTTTTGTCGAGCACCTCACATGCAGAAATATTCCCTACTCCCGCATGTTCAATACCCTGACTGGACATGCCAGCTCCATTACCCAAACAACCTCTACCATAATGGATTCCTCGGCCACGGAAGCCTCTATGGTTCCCTAGCATGGCTCGAGGGGTAACACCACCAGAACATGATTCAAAAATGTCCATACCTGGGATTGGGACCGAAGTACCTTGTGTTGTGTGGCCGCCATGGAAGTGACCCAATTTAGCTTCAATGTTAGCTTTACGTCCCGAGCTAAGAGGGCTAAGACCTCTTCGTGCTCGATTCAGCGCCTCAATAGCAACTCTTTCAAAATAAGTGTGGGACGCAACTGAAACAGGGCTTGAAGAAGCTTCAGCACCGCCACTATCTAATGGACCGTATGGCGCATGAGATTTTGCCACAGCAGATACCTTAACTAGCTCTGTTACCTGATCGCGTGATAAATTCCCACTAGGTAGTGATTGAGGAACAAGCCTTGGCTTTACTTCTTGAACGGGAGAAGAACTCCCTAAATTGGGAATACCTATCGCACAGTCGCGAAGGTTGGCGATCGTGCTTCAGGTTGCTGCTCCACACAGAGTCTTCAACGAACCCTCACAGTGCGTTGAAACCCTACATGGGTCCTACTCTGAGTACATCATCTAGTTATTAATCTTCATCGCCAGCGATAGAGGAAGACCCTAGCACGAGATAAAATTTGCACCTTTAATCGCACCTAATTTCACACACAGCTACATTGCACTTGTTTTCGTGTGTTTTTTAGGCAGGTGTTTCCCGAACAGGGGTGGTGCTTGATTTGGTAATAACCGTGTACAGGTACCGAGAGCCCATCAGGGGGTTGCGGATGGTGTTGGGGCTGTCAGGCCGTGGGCTCCAGTGGCTGCTTAAAACGGTTCAGTAGAGGTGAAAGGAAGTGTTGAGACTACAGAAAATGTAGGGAAGATGTTCGACAAATTGCCCCCTCCAAAATCTTGGGCCTCCTTGCTTATGAATCGAAGTGTATCAAGTTCTAATCTCGAATTCGTGCAATCTAAGGACCCAAACCACCCTGAGGTTATTGAGATTGCCGGTGATTTGGTCGACGACAAGTCACGGAGAACCTTGCTTAATGGGTTACTTCTTAGATATAGACCTAGCTTTTTGTTTGGTTAGAGCCAGTGCTAGGGTGCTGTGGGGGCAAGAGGGTTTGGTTGATGTATATGGTACTGATAAAGGTTTCTATATTTTTAAATTTGGTAGTACAGAAGCTATGGAGAAGATCTTAGACAGGGGGCCTTGGCATTTCTCAGGTAGGCTCTTGATTTTGCATCGTTGGAAAAAGAGGCTCAAGCTTGCTAAGGAGGCACTTTCTAATATTCCTATCTGGGTAAAGTTCCATGAGTTACCCCTGGAATTCTGGAATGCTGCATGTCTGAGTAGAATTGCTAGTGCCGTTGGTATTCCTCTCTATCTGGATAAGGTCACGGATACGAAGCAGCGCATCTCTTATGCCTGGGTTTGTGTTGAAATTGAAGCGACTAAGTCTTTGTCGCATTCAATTTTGGTTGAATGTGAAGGAGATACTGTGAAAGTTAGTGTTGAGTACCAAGGTCTTCCCTTGGTTTGTTCTCATTGTAAAGCCTTCGGTCATGATATTAGTCGCAGCCAGAATAAGCCCGTGGAGCGTCACAATGAATGGACTCGAGTCGGTCATGGAAAGGAGGTCACTAGAGTAGGTGGTAGGTCTGATAATTTGAAGGAGGACAACATAGGGGTGGTTGAGGACATTCAAAGATGCCAGAACACTCTAGTGGAGCAGCAAACAGATTGGATTCGAGTTGGTCGTGGAAAGGTGGTTACCGGTGCTAGTGGCAGGCCTGGTAGCCCTTCCCTCCCCCCCCTCTGGTGCAGTTGCGGTGAACACAGGGAAGGTATGTGAGCAGAGAGTTGACACAATGTAGTGAGCAAAGGTGAGATTAAGCTAAAGGAGGATAATATAGAGGTTAGCATAGAGGTGGCTGAAAGGGTAGACGAGGTGGGTGGTATGCCGATCGTACTTGCAGCTCCTTCCTTAACGGTGGATGCAGGAGATAGTGAAGCAACAGACTTGTGGTCCTTGGTTGATGGTAAGCACGAAGTTACTTCTTCAACCTCTAAACAAAAGGCAGGGAATAAGTCTAGTGTTAAGCAAAAGAAAAAATGATCTTTTAACCTGCGGCATGTTGTGTTGTAGTGTTTTCTGTTAATGGGCTAACTGGTTGTAAGGCCTGGGGCATGCCCCTTGTATTCGTGTAATTGTGTATTTTCTTTCTTTTATACAAATTAATTATCCAAAACAAAAAAAGGCCTAAACACATGGCAATACATGGCCCCCCAAAACTCCTCTATGGCCCAAACAATGAACGACAATATAGTTGAGAAGGCGTCACAACCCTGATGACTTAGGAGGTCGAAGAAAGCTGGTTCTCAAACCACGGCGCTAAGGCGCATAAGAAGGGCCAGCCCCAAGGAAACCTCAGCTAGAAATCAGAAGGCTAGCACCCAACCAAAACCGCCATCGGGCCCACCTCTACACCCTAGCCAATGTAACCTAGACAGCTGAGGAAATGAGCAACTCCCAGACCATATGACAACCCTACCCATGAAGCCACTGAGGATCATCAAAATCATAATTTATCTCAACTAAACAAAGGAGCTAGCTTTCAGAGCTAGAACCGTAATTAATATAGCAATCATTAGGAAACAACATCTAAACATAGGAGACAACTGAGGCTTGTTTTATCTTTTGATTTTAAGTGAATGTGTCACACTATATTGAGCAAGTGATGTGAGGTTTCTCACTGATATAAATTGTGTTTATTCTATGTGTAGAGGCTCTCCTTGGGTAGCTGGAGTTAGATTTGCTTCTTTCTTTTCTTTGGAGAGTTAAGTCGTACACTTTGTGTGGAGGGTTGTGAAGCTATTTTATTGATTTCTTTCTTCTGTGTGCACTGGTTTCCTTGGGTGGCGGTTCCCCATAAGAAGAAGCCTCGGCTTTGATGCTTTGGTTTTGGTACTACGGACCTGTTGCTGCTCTTATAGTCCTGTGTCCTTGCCTATATGGAAGAAGGACTGGCTTTGAGGTTGCCTCGGGTACTGGTTGGTTTTTATGCCTTGTTTATGAGGATGGTTTAACTTTGTTCAGTGGCCATATCTGGCCTTTGGTTTTGCGTGTGTTGCCTAGCTATGGGGTTGTTCATAGTAGTTGGACTCTTGTTTTGTTTTAGATTTTTATGCTCTTGTCTTGTCCAGCTCCTTTGTTTTGGTGGGCTGTTGTTGCTGGTTTAGTCTCTTGTTGGTTACACTTATTTGGTGTACGTTTCCTTTGCTTACCTATTTTGTTTTTGTATATAGCCTTCCACTACAGCTTGTGTAGTGGCTGTGAGTGTGTGTGTTAGGCTCCTACTTATTGCTTTTTTATTTGGGTGCTGTTGGTCTTGCTTTAATGAGGCCAATTTTTGGTCTCTACTGGTCTATCTCATAGGATCTAGGCTTTGGCTTTCAACAGGTTGTAACGCCTTAGGTTTCTTGGTTTTGTTCGGAGTTTGGCAACTGGATATGTTGCTGCGGTTTTTGGGGTTGACTGTACAGCGTTTGTTCTGTTGGTTTGTTTTGTGCCTGCTACATGGTTTAATTGTATAGGCATTTCAATTTCTTTACAGGTGGTTGGCTCTTTTGCCTTGCTTCTGTATATGGATGGCTTTGTTTCCTCCCCCATTATTGCTCACAATTATGGGGTGGCAACAGTGGCTTTCTCTTATTTGTCTCTCGGTTGATTGTCAACCGTGGATTGGTTATTTTAGCTCTGGTTGGTTATGGCTTAGCCGAAAGCCTTTTTAATGTTTTTGGTTTGTTTTTGGATAATAAACTGTAGCATAAAAGAAAAAGAAAATACACGAATACAAGGGGCATATCCCAGTCCTTACAACACAGCTAACCTACTACAAAATCACATCAAAACAAAGTCAAGACTTACAAATCAAACCAAACAACAAGTCCTGCAGGGGAGAACTACCAACCTGCGGGACCAAATGACCGTTTTTTTTTCTTCTTATCACTAGACTTCTTACTCCCTGTTACTGGATTAGAGGTTGAGGGAAGAGCTTCATACGCACCGTCATCCTCTGCCTCTCTATCCTCTACACCTAGTTGATCAGTTATATCAACAGCATCAATGACAGCATCAGGTTCGCCTACCACAGCAAAACTATTATCCTGCAAACGATCGTCTACATTTTCCTCAACAACCGAGTTGACACACTTACTAGATACAGCTGCATTTACCGCAGGGCTCACCTGCTCCTTGTCCACCATAGAACCGGTGGAAGGAGCTATAGAACACCCACCTGCCTCAGAGTCAGCTAGAGCTTGGGAATCCTTACCCTTACCCAAAGCACAACTAGGAAGATACGGACCAGGCCTAATAACTGAAGCACAGAAAGGAGCCGCAGCGTCAACTAATTTCCCCCTACCAACACGAGTCCACTCAGATTGCTACTCCACTAGATTCTCTTTACATGTACTAAGATCATGACCAAAAGCTTTACAGTGAGAGTTAAGGGATGGGAGACCTTGGTATTCAACTCGAGCTTCCACGATATCTCCTTCACATTTAACCAACATCGAGTGTGGCAAAGGCTTAGCCGCATCTAGCTCAATGCAAACTCACGCATATGAAATTCGTTGCTTTGTGTCTGTGGCCTTATCAAGGTACAAGGGAACACCTAACGAGCTAGCAGTCCAACTCAATCATTGAGAGTTCCAAAATTCAAGAGGTAATTCATCAAATTTAACCCAAATTGGGATTTTAGAGATTGCCTCTTTAGAGAGTTTTAGATGTTTTCTCCATCGTCACAAGATTAAGAGTCGACCCGAGAAGTACCATGGACCCTTCTCCAGAACCATCTCCATCGCTGCAACACTAGAGAATTTGAAAACGTAGAACCCCTTATCAGTCCCATACACGCCCGCCAGCCCCTCTTGACCCCACAAAGTTCTAGTCGTGGCCCGCACTAACCCAAAAGCTAAGTCTACATCTAGGAAATATCCCACAAAACCACAATCGAAACATCAGGAAGTCCGAAAACCTATACAATGCTACAAATGCAGCAAGAAGGGACATCTGGTGCGAGAATGCCCATTGTGGGAGCCAAACCAGCAACAGGGCAATGTTAACAAAGGACCTATGTACGTCAAAAAGAAAGATTCAACCACGAAGCATTGTGACTGTGTGCGATTTGAGGTGCGACAGTAGGTGTGTCTTCGCGAGGGTCCTAGCGCTTTTGTGCTAGGGCATTTTCACCCTCGAAGATGGAAACTCCAAATCGCTTCAGTGTTCTCACTGGCACTGATGGATCGAAAATTGAAATGGAGGGGGATGATGATATCTCAGATGATGTACGATCACCTACTGTTAGTCGGTTTCAAAAGGTCCTATCTAGCGTCGACGAATTGATTAAGAAGGAAGAAGAATTTGTTAGACCTGGCCTCAAGCCGTTTTTCGAGGAAGTATTTGAAGCCATTAGTGCGAAACTGCAATGGTTGCAAGAGCTTATTCTAGGAAATCCCACAGAACCTGTTGCGAGCCCATCTAGGGCGTCTTCTACGGCTCCTCACGAGAACCTCTATTCAGCTCCCACAGTGGATAATAGGAACTCTTCTTCTACTGGATACAACCAAGTTCGGGGTCTTGAGTTGCCCCAAGAATCTGAATGTTCAGTGAGTAACAACACAGCGCCGCGTCAAGAGGATTCTGTTGGTTTTGAGCGGGTTGCGATAGAGGCTCTGAACATAGCTCGGAAAGGTATAAGCCCTCCTAGTAAGGATTGTATTGCTGATATTGAAGCTCGGTTGGCTAGGTTTCAAGCTCCATTGGAGGCTACGGCTACCCCGCAGCTAGGTACAACTCCTTCTAATCTCGGCTCCTTTGATTATGATTTGTTGGATAGTAGTATTGTTAAGACATCTAAGGAATGTAAGGGTAAGGAGTTAGGAGTTGGCTCCCATCAGGAGGCTTCAAGGGATGTTAGCCCCATTCATGGTTTGGATCCTGTCTGTCTGGTTTTCAACCAGCTCGGAACAGGGGCTGGTTTCGTGGTTTTGACAATGGGGCTGACGATAACCCATGTGCTCAGGCTATCCCTCAGGCTAGAACATGGGCATCTTTGTTTACTACCCGAAGCTCATCGGGAACATCTTTGGAGTATTGACCAGTAGGGAACTCTGATCAAGAGGGTGTTGTGGATATTGGAGGGGATATGGTTGATGCTCAGGCATGGCAATCTTGTCTTGTGGGTTACTTCCTAGATGTAAACATGGCCTTCCCATTGGTCAGAGCGACAGCTAGAACGCTATGGAATCAAGAAGGGTTGATTGAAGTTTTTGGTAATGAGAAAGGGTTCTATTTTTTCAAATTCAAGAGTGTCGAGGCTATGGAAAGTGTTCTAGATCATGGGCCTTGGCATTTCTCTGGAAAGCTCCTTATTCTCAAGAGGTGGAGGAAACGTTTGTGTCTCACAAAGGAGGCTATGTCCAAGATTTCGGTGTGGGTCAAGCTCCATGACCTGCCATTGGAATTTTGTAATGATCAGTGTTTGAGCAAAATTGCTAGCGCTTTGGGTGTGCCTTTGTTCTTGGATCGGGCAACAGATTCTAAGCAACGTATTTCCTACGCAAGAGTTTGTGTTAAAATTGATGCGTCCCAACTATTGAAGCATGAGATTATTATTAGGTGTGAAGGGGAATTAGTCCCTATTCGTGTTGAGGTCCAAGGCCTTCCAGATATCTACTTTACGTGTAAAGCTTTTGGGCATGGGACAAGTATGTGCAAATCTACTCTAACTAAGGCTAAAGTTGACATTCCTGAAGATCACGGTGTTTGGACTCCCATTGGGAAGGGTAAAGTGGTGGTTCCGGCTGCCCCTAGTGGGGAAAATTTGGGTACTACTCCCCCTCAAGTTCGGTTATGTGAGGTTATTCAAGAGCAGGGTCCCAGCAAGTGTTGGAACGCGAAAGAAAAAATAAGAACCGGCGCCGTGACCGTAAAAAACGGCGCATGCGTTTTTCATGAAAAATCATAACAATGAATAGATATATTAAGATTAAA
>JAUMHN010402770.1:0-15607 GCA_032360265.1 Heliamphora ciliata
AGTCCCCGTAAATTGAGTGTGTGTGGGTGCTTTGTACCCTCGGGCTCAGGTCCCATAAATTAAGCAGTAGGTGCTCTATACGTTCGGTTATTTCCTGTAAATTGAGCAGTTCGGGTGCCTCCATTAATGGCGTCGTTGTCGTGACTCCGTATAAAACTTGTCATTATTAAGCTTGCAGGTCTAGGGTAATGGACGAGAGTCTATAGTTGTTACCTTTGTCGGTATGACAGAGTCGGTACATAGGATTACATTTTATTGCGTCTCCTCGGCTGTGTATCCCTGGTGGAGAATGCTTTATTTTTTTACTGCTTTCCCTTAACTGTAGCATGACATTTGTCAGGATTATATGCATAGTTTCAAAGATGGAAAACTGCTGGTTTTTAGAGAAAAACCTGTTTGGCTTTTGTGGTCGAGTTAGCTCCTACCTTATGATTGCATGACCTGTATTACAGTTTTACTATCTATGTTCTATTGGGCTTCAGCTCACGGTATGGGATTTTTGCTGTAAAACCTTTTTCAAGTGAGCGCGTTGAGTTGACCTAGTTGCAGAAGTGATGGAAGACTTATTATAGTTTTTCCTTTTTAGAGACATGTACTTTTACATGTGATGCCTGTGAAGGCTGGTTTTGTACGCCTCTTGGCGATATACTTATTCATGTATGATAATGCATGTTTATCGTTTATGAGAGCTGAACTTGGAAAATCTTTTATCCAACTGCTGCATTTTGATTTCCAACTGTAAAATTGAATTTTTCTTAAATAGGTGTTTTGGTGGGCTTTCGCGTGACCCTGGTGTTTGGGGCGTGACAACTTGGTATCAGAGCTCTAGGTTCGAATACCTAAGAGCCATGGGAAAGAGGGTACATCACCTTGTGAGGATGTATGTGTGCTTGATTGCATGTGTTACAGCGTTTTCCTAACATCAGCATGATAGCATGTGGTGTATACGTGTGTAAGGAGGTTGGACCTTAGGATTGATTAGTCTTGCCTTCGGGCATTTGGATTAATAAACTTGGGAGCCATGTTAGAGACGCATTTTGTGGATGTAATTTCTAGCAAGGAATCTGAGTAGGTTGTCTAGAGTGACGAGTCTTTCTTATTGGTTCTCCTCGGTCTGTGAGATGTCATGACATAATATTAAGTGGCTATGTGTTAGCATGCCTATGTGAGTTATGTCTTTTACATTAGCAATCACATGTTGTATGGATGCTTGTCCTGTTATGTTGCTTTCGTATAAAGTTATGTCCATGCGGGGAGAATGAGGCCGAGGTCGAGGCCGTGATCGTAGTTCTAGCCGAAGGGACGTTCCAGTCCCAGATATTATGGATGCTAATGCACTCTACGAACCTGTTGACGGGGGAGATCTGTTACATGAGATGGTTGGCTCCATCTAGCAACTGGCTGAGGTCGCTAGGGGCAGGGAGACTGTACCTAATTCGAGGACAACGGTCGCGATGCGTGAGTTTCATCGTCTAGACCCTCCTACCTTTTCTGGGGATCCCAACCCCATGGTAGCCACTAAATGGCAAGAGCTGATCACCAAGATCCTGGATACACTTTAGATTGAGGAAGATGATCTGATGGTTACCTTTGCTGCCTTCCAGTTGAGGGGGAGTGCTCATTTGTGGTGAAAGTTTATCAAGACTACAGTTGGGGGAACATGGGAGGCATTAACCAAGGTATTTCTGAAAAAATACTTTTCGTCGACATTGAGGGATCGCTATAGAGAAGACTTCTTTTTTCTGACACAGGGGACGATAACTGTGATTGAGTATGAGGCCGAGTTTACTAGCCTATCTCGGTTTGCATAGGAGATCGTACCTATAGATGAGTTCCGTACGAAGAGGTTCGAGAGGGGTTTGAGGCTCGCTATCAGAGATAGAGTGGCGGCTATGGCGTTGGGATTTAGGGGTCAAAATTAGGAGAGTCAAAGATGTTTTGAAAAATATTTTAAATACCTTGAAAACCAAATTTGGACAACCCCTTTTGTTGAAAATAGAGTTGCCACTTAGTTTTTGAGAAAAGCTGAGAAAAACAAAAATAGCTACTGATCTTTAAAACGTTTAACCAGAGAAAGAGGGTTCGGGAGCTAAGGTACGAATCGGAGAAGGTGTTAGGCACCCCGTTCGCCCAACCGTAAGGTTGACCTCTACTAATCATCATTGGTTTTTTCAAATAATTCCTCAAATGCATGCAAATAAAAAAAATGGAGGCAAATGGCGAACATCCAAAATCAGATATAGAAAATACATAAGATATGTACATATCATTCCAAAATGAATAAGTGTCAAAAGAAAAAATTCTAAGTCCTATGACATGCAATTTCTATCTAAATGATACATGAAACATATACCCGCAAGCAAAATATTGAAACAACCTAACTAGTATGAATTGGTTAAAAGAATAAAAAAGTGCTAAAAATTGGCAAAACTACTTAAACATGGATTTGCTACAAAAAAAAATTAAACTATCCTAAACATGCTTTCAAATAAAGAAACTAAAACTTGTATATTACCAAAATTAACTAGGTTAACATAATGAATCAATAAAGAAATATAAAATAAAAAATGCATAAAAGAGAAAAATGTTATATTAAAAGAAAGCCAATTTAAAATAAGAGTTTTATAATAAAAGAAAATTTAAAGATTTAATAAGAAAAGAAAAAGATTAGACAAGATATGAAGGGTAAAAAATGCTATTAAGAAGAAAATCTAATTATTTACATAAAAGATAAAAATAAAAGAATATTAAAAGATATTTTTATGATTTTGTGCTTTTTGTTGTTAATGGAAGAATGGAAAAGAAAGAAAAAAAAATATTATAAAAGACAAGTTAATAAGATTTAGCAATTAACGTTTTACATTTAAAAAAAATAAAAGAGAAGAAAATAAGAGAAATGGAAAGAATAATGGAGTATTTTAAAAGATAAAATTATGAACTAATAAATATGAGAATTAACTTAAAAAGTTTTTTTTTGTGATTTTTGGTTTTAGCAAAATAAAAGAAAAATGTCATGAGAAGAAAATAAGACTATAAAGAAAATGAAAGTGGAGTCTCATAAGAAAAATAAACACTACTATTAAAAGAAAAATAAATACTTAGAAAAAGAAATTACACTAAGAAAAGGGAAAGAAAATAAAGCTATTATTAGGCTAATGCTTAAAAGAAAATTTAAAAGAATAAGAAAACAAGAAATAAAATGCTTGAAATAATGCTAGGAAAAATAAAAGAACATTAACTTAATATTATAAGAAAATAAAGAAAAATAAAATAAATGGTACATTGAGAGGACATCATATTAAATTAAAGAAATGAAGCATTAATATTGAGGGAAGATAGAACATTAAAAATAAAGATAAAATCTATATTTAAAAGAAAAATGAATGTACCATTACAAGAAATTTAAATTATATTAAAGGAAAAGGAAAATGAAATGTACTAAATGAAATTACTACTAAAAGATTAAAAGAAATTAATTACAACTAGTTTGATTATCAAGTATGGATAAAGTATTGACAACTATATCTATATGAATGTAAGTGCATCATTATAACAATTAACAACATTAATTAGTTGCAATCGTTAGAAATATTAGCACTATTTAATGATTTGATTAAGTTTTAATTCAAATAAGCAAATAAATAAATAAGTGAGCTAAATGAAGTGAAATACGAGAACAAAAATAAAGCAATTGATAAGTAAAGCAAGAATATAATAAAAAAAAGAAATATGTGAATTGATATTGAATTTTAACCCAATAACTCCAAAAGAAAGGAAATGGAGTTAGAATGATCGGGGATCCAAACAAAATACCTGAATTGCGTAAGAATCCTCAAGTTGGTGGAATGAGTTTCAATGGTCCAATCCTTGGATAGTGATCCAAACTAGGGTTTGGGACTATTGGAGGCTCGGATCTCGGTATCTCGGCAGGGCTTTGGCGTCGGGGCTCGGAATCGCTCGATATATCAGCAGAGTCTCTCTCACTCAAAATTCGTACTGAAAACGTACGCTGTGGTACGGTATTTATAGGATTCTTCAACCAATGAGGTGTTGCCACGTTTTGGGACACATCAGGACATTTGGAGTTGGTGGTCGCCATGTTTTTGAAAGGTTCCACAAAGTTCTATGGCGGTCGCCATGATGGGAGTTGGGGGTCACCATGATGAAAGTGGCGGTCGCCACTTTTGGCTAGGGTTTCGACAAAGTTCTATGACGGTCGCCATAATGAGAGTTGGCGGTTGCCTTACTTGGACAGCAAGTTTCGATAGTTTAACAAAATTTCATTCGTTTGAAGGTCCCAGGTTCAAATACCGAGCTTAGACCACTTCCCGAGGATTGTATTGAGGCACTAATTCACCTGTTTTCATCATCGGATTCGCCTAAGATTAGGCGGGGTCAAATTTGGGTGTCTACAGTTGTCCCTCTTTGATATAACTTGCATAGCAACGTGTGAAGCGGGTTATATCAAAGACCCAGAGACAATAACCATTTGATCGAGTCGTCAATCTTAGGCCACAAACACACAAGCATGCATATGATGTTAGTCGTACTCGAATTTTAATCGAGCTGCCTACGTATCCCATTTAGCTAGGGATCAGACCAGAACGTAGTTCATGGGCAAAATACGAAGATGTAATGATAAGAAACATGATGTGGATGCTAACATGAATAAATGCTAACATGATGCAGACATTTACATTGCAATGAAGATATAATGTAAGAAGGTTCTGATGTCATAACACAGATCGAGAAGAAGATCAACTAGTTTTAGGTCGTGAAAGGACTGATGAGTCAATTTTAGGTCATGAAGAGGACCGACGAGTCAGTTTAGGGTCGTTAGGAGGACCGACGAGTCAATTTATGGTCATGAGGAGGACCGAGTAGGTAAACATCAAATTGATAGGTTAAGTCAGGATCTAAGAACATGAGACTTAAAAATATGTTTATCGGAAGTGACCGGAAGCCAAGCCACGGCTGAACTTTTTGATTTATCAGGAAGAAAGATTGCAAATTAAGAGGTCGAGTTATAACCTAAAAACAGGACAGGGCACGAGATAAGGGTAACTAAAGCCAATTTATGACTTAGAATTTGATTTTTTCGGGGAGAAAAACACGAATTAATAGGTTGAGTTAAAAACCTAAAGATTCAGAACGAGGTACAAGATAATTAAAAGCCGAGTCACAAAATGATCATACATTAAGGAAAAACTTTATTTGAAGTTATCATTTTTATTTGTTTATTATTATTATTATTATTATTATTATTATTATTATTATTATTATTATTTATTTATTTTATTTATTTATTTTAAATGCTCTTAAAAGAAATAAACGCATTGAAATAACAGGCCCCCAAACAGCCCCTAAACCCCATGATGACCTTCAGAAATGGGTGCGAGGCTCGAGATATGAAGTGACCGGTGACAACCTGGCGGCCGCCGAGACCAAATCCGTCTGACATGGCGGTCGCCGGTTCAAAATCCCTACAACTGGGTGGTCGCCGTGTGTCCCTTGGAGAACCTTGCGGTCGCTCACTTGAGACATGGCGACCGCTGACTTCAGACGCGCATAAAGGCTCCCAGGCGCGCGGAAAAGGCTCATTCGCTTCCTCCTCACTCTCTCTCTAGCTTTCTGTTCTCTCTTGTCCCTCTCCAGCTTCTTGTGTTTCCAAGCTTTCTTTTGTTCTTTTCTTGATTCCTTTCGCTTCACACAATGTTTACATTGCTTTTCGTGATCCCTTTCTTCTTCATGGTGGGCCAGGGCCATGGTGATGACGACTCGGGGGCATAGCGGGACCCTTATGCTAGTGGGGGTACTTCCACGCAGCCCACCGCTGCGATGGATGCTTTAGTACTCGAGGCGGAGCTTGCCTCTTGTTGCGTTGCTGAGGAGGCGCGAGCAGCGGCGGCGGCGCAGGCGGCTGCAGATGCTGCTGCCGAGGCCACAGTCGCTGACTTCTTGGATCTTGATGCTGGATATGGCCGTCCGGCACCTTTTGACCCACACACCTATGCTCCTTTGCCTCATTGCGTGGTTCCACGTGGGATGAGACGTTACAAGCTTCCAGTTGACGTGGTTGCTACTGATGTTCTTCTGTGGGAGCCTAATTATCACATGTCTCGTCGACGTCCATCGGTAAGTATCCTATTCCTACTTTTTCGATACCGAAGCATGAAGAATAAAACGTAGACGCATGCTTAGGATGCCCCATATGATGTGATTTGATGCTGATGACTGATGATGATGATTTATTTTTGATGTGTTTGAATGATTTTGATGATGTAAATTTGAGTTTAGATTAGATACCTATGTAAAGGAGATTAAAATAGTAGGAACACTTAGGTTTTGAACAAACAAAGAAAGGGCAATTATTTTTAGAGTAAAAAGGCTTGAATTATTATTATTATTATTAATTTTAGGAAAACATAAGAAAGGGGAAAATTTTATTTTTTTATTTTCGGGGCATGGGACAAAAGGGGCAATTTTGTCAAAAATCTTAAAACTTGGGGCAAAATTTTATTTATTTATTATTATTATTATTATTATTATTTTAATTTCTTTTTTTATTTTTATTTTTTTTATTTTTTTATTTTTTTTTTCAAACTTTTAAGGGGGCATTTTTAGAAAATTTTGAAAAGAATTTTTAGAAAATAGGGACATATTTAAAGAGAAATCCTGGAGAATTTTTAGAAATCTTTAGAAAATTTTTAAAAATTTTAAAAATATTTTTTTTTTAAATTTTGAGAAAAATCCTAGAAAATTAAATTTTTTTATTTGAAATTTTTAGAAAATTTCAGGAAAATTTATAGAAAATACTAGAAATTTTTAGAAAATCCTATAAATTTGAGGAAAATTTTAAGAAAATCTTAAAAATATTTATAAAATCTTATGAATTTGAGGAAAAGTTTTAAAAAATCTTAAAAATTTGAGAAAAATGTTTAAGAAAATCCTAGGAATTTAAAGAAAAATTTTAGAAAATCTTATAAATTTAAGGAAAATTTTAGTCATTTGAGGAAAATGTTTAAGAAAATCCTAGAAATTTGAAGAAAAAATTTAGAAAATCTTATAAATTTAAAGAAAATTTTAGAAATTTGAGGAAAATGTTTAAGAAAATCCTAGGAATTTTGCGAGAAATGCTAGAAAGTCTAAGAGATTTTAGAAGATTTGTTATTTTTTTTATTTTTTTATTTTTTTATTTTTTTATTTTTTGTTATTATTTATTATTTTTTATATATTATTATTTTATTATTATATTTTTTTTGTTTTTGTTTTTATTATGATTGGGGCCAATTTTCAAATATTCCTAGAAAATTAATCCTACGGGGCAAAACACAAATGTCAAAAGAAAGAGAGATTTTTTTTTTATTATATACTTGGAAAGAAAATTAGCATAGAATGATAAATATTTGCCTAGTGCACCAGGGCTTAGGGTCACTAGGAATCACGAACCGAGGGTTAGGGTGCCTAGTTTTTTAGAGGTTGAAAGAAATCGAAAGGTCGTCACTTGCACACGAACTTAGGGTTAGGACGCCTAGTTTCCTAGGGTTTTGCCTTCAGATATTTTCTGCACTTTACTTGCTCGATTTATTCTTTATATGTTCTCTATCTGTCTTCTTTTACAGGCTGGTCATTATGTCTGGGGCTTCAGAGGTTCTCCCTCCGGGGAGGTGTTGGAGTGGTATGATGTCCTCCCTACTCATAGCTGGGCTTACATCGATGCCTCCGGCTTTGCTCGTTTCATACCCCTATATGCACAACCGCGATATTACGGCAAGGCATATCTTGCTGAAGGGCCCGTTTGGGCGGGAGTACTATCTGGGGGAGAGAGTGGTTCTCCAGTCGCTCAGCCTAGATCACTTCCGAATCCCAGTGGTTCCTCTAGTCCATATGAGCTGGACTGATCATCTAGGTCCTGTCGACTTGCTGTTGGAGACGGTGGGGACCCCGGTTTCATAGCTGCTGGTGGCGGAAGGGGACTACACTGCTTGGGCCCGGGTGCACCTGATGGGTCCTTTAGCTCCTGGCCCGGCAGGAGATAGGAAGAGGTGAGCACCGAAGGCCGCCAATGCTGATGCTGCTGTTGGAGGTGCTGGGGCTGTGGCTTGGTTAGACCGGGTGATGCTGATGATTACTGGCTTGAGAGTACTGGTCCGGCAGATGGATGCCTCAATGCGGGCAGCCGGCGTTGCTTTCATACCAGTAGCCACCGTGAGTAGCTTGTGTGTTCTTTTCAATTTTTTTGAATTTTCCTACCTTTATTCTGCTCTGAGACTTGCTCTGCTTTTGACAGCCTCCAGCTTCGGCCACTAGCGTGGTGCCGCCAGCCCCGGTAAGAGGTCGTGGTTCCCGACCGTCCTCTCGGGCTCGTTCCAGAGGGTCTGTCTCATCTGCTCGGAGCCAATCCAGAGTTGTCTCCTCCTCTAGTAACGACAATGGCGATGACTTCGACAGACTCTTTGAGGACGACAGCTCGGACGAGGCTGGTCTTTCCTCCCACCAAGTCTGCCCAAGGCACTAGTGAGAGAGCTTTCCCCCTCCCCTATTCCGTTCTGATACATTTTATTTTGATGAGCCTGCGTGCCTCTGTTTGACATATTTACACTTATTTGATTCATGGGCCTGTGTGCCCCAATTTTGCTGTTTGTTAGGCCTGGGTGCCCCAGTTTTTATTCCAATACATTTTCATTGCTTTCTGATATACTGTGGGCCTTCGTGCCATTTATTGCCTTATATCCATCTACTTATATGGTTTTCTTTCACTTTACTGCTCAAACTGTCTTGGACGCATAGTTCAGATGCCACAACAAACACAGATTACACAAACTGTAAACTGACCTGCACCAGCCATGTTCCAACATGGCGGTCGCCATAATACAACATGGCGGTTGCCACTTTCCATAAATGTTAACCCGGCGGTCGCTCGTTTAAACATGGCAGTCGCCTGGTCAAAGGACTGATGTCACTATACTGTGCTTTTTGGAGTTGGCGGTTGCCGTTTCCAAGATGGCGGTAGCCACATTTTTCGTCCCTTTTGTCGAATTTTGGGTTTTTTGCCCATTTTTGCCCTATAAATACTATCCTAGAGACCCCATTTGTTGTTGCTCGAACTCAGATGGCCAATCCCCTTTCTTCATGGTTTGAGGGACTCTCTCATATCGAACGCTTGAACTTTGCCCCCTTTGGCCTTAACGCCCTTTTCTCATTGAGGGCTGTGAAGATTAACAGACCTTTACTAGCGGCTGCTGCACAACTGTGGGATCTTCAGTCTCATGTCTTTCGGTTCAGTCTCGAGGAACTATATCCTATTGTAGAGGAGTTTGCTACCATCTTGGACTTAACTCCACGGAGTTCCATTGCCGTTCCCACTCCATTTCTCTCTGCTCGGCAGCAGGTAATGCAACTCTGCAGTCTGTCTAAGATGGAGGCTTCTTGTCTGATCTCAGGTGACTGAATCGACATTCCATGGCTTATTGAGAGGTTTCAACCTACTGGTGACCTCAGCGATCTAGACTTTCAGCTGCGGCGCCATTATGCACTTTGCTTCTGCCTCCTTACCCAGCATCTACTTGTCCCTTTCGATGGGCGGGTTAGTTGTGTCCTAGTTGACGTTGCTGGCCAAATGTGGATGGGGAGAGACTTTGTGCCCCTGGTTTTGGCAAAGACACTGTTGGGCTTGGACGCTGTCCATCATGGCGAAACCACCACTTTTACTGACAGCCCTTTACTTCTCCAGGTGATCTTAACGTCTTCCCCTGTATTAAGTTCTCTATCATACTGCAAAGCCTTTCCCTTACTGTTTTAACTTTTTCTATAGATCTGGCTGATGCAGAAGGTGAACCTCATACAGAAGCCTCCCACTGATAGACACAATGCAGCTGCTTTCCTTTACTGCCCGCGTTATTAGATATGTGACACTGAGGCATCTTGGCGACAATATCTTTCTTCTCTGACTGGTCCAGACATTACCTGCAGTGCCCTTGGTGGCGGATTCCTGCTATGACTCTAACCACTATGGATCACCCGGGCGTTCTGTTGATTAGTCTGTGTCAGACTACTTTCTACTACCCTCACAGGATCATGCGGCAGTTCGAGCGAAGTCATGTCGTATTTCCCAGTATTCGAGGCCATTTTTTTTTCTCTGCACTGCGGGCTCCTTTTTTAACACAGTATCGGGATGCCTAGCCATCTCGCTCATTAATGGAGATGTACGAGTTGCAGTTTCCTGATCTTTCTGCTAAATACAAGATATGATTGACACAAGATAGGGAAAAGAAAGATAGAGATGAGGGGAAACTAGCAGCGAAAAGGAGAAGAGTTTGAGGATCTCTGCTTTATTTTGAAAAATTTCACAGCTTTCTTTTTTTTTTTTTTGTACAGTTTGGAACTTGTGTGCCCTCTCTTTATTTTAAGAACTTTGTAGTCTTGCATAAAGTAATGAAAAACTCTCACTTCACATTTAAGATGGTTCAAATTTATCCATAGCTTTAATGACTTTATTATCAGTATTCAAAAATTAATTTGCATTAATCTTTCTCAGATTCAAAGCAAAGAATGTGGCCGGACTTCTTGAAAGAAGCTACCTACGTATCCCAAAAAGGTGGAATCAGGCCTTAACGTAGTTCAGGCTCGATTTTCACTCGAGAATTGACGCACACCTTTTGTAATGCCTTAACTTTTACCAAGGTCGCCCTTTCGAGTTTTTGGCCTTGCGGGCTGCTCTAACTTTTGCCGGAGTTGCCTTCTCGATTTTCAACTCAACGAGCCTTTATTTTTATCTTATTTTTACCTCAGGAATAGTATTTTTTGAGCTGATCGAGATTAACTGGAGTGGAGAACACATTACCATCCAAGTCCATAATAATGACTGCACCACCGGTCATGATGGTTTTAATCAAAAACGGCCCAGGCCAGTTTGGCTTGAACTTGCCTCTCGGGTCAAAAATAGGAGCTCTGATTTCTTTGAGAACCAAATCTCCTTCTCTGAGGTCCCGAGTCTCGACTTCTTATTGAATGCTCGAGCTATCCTCCTGTGGTAACCTTGTACATGAAATAGGGCTTGCAGCCTTCTTACATCAAACAAGAGCAACTCTTCTATCCGGTTCCTTTGCCATTCTGCTTCTGAGATATTGGACTTGGCCACTACTTTTAGTGAGGGGATTTTCACCTCAATGGGAAGCACAGCATCCATCCCGTATACTAAGGAGTACGGCGTAGTTTCGGTTGAAATTCTGATCGACGTTCGATATCCCCAGAGTGTAAATGGTAGATGTTCCGGCCAATCTTTATGTGAGTTGATCATCTTTTGTAGAATTTTTTTGATATTCTTGTTTGCTGCCTCGACTGCCCCATTAGTTTGCGGCCGGTATGGCGAGAACTTGTGAGCCACTATCCGGTATTCCTTGAAAAGATCCAAGACTTCCCCTTTAAAATGTGAGCCATTATCGGAGATGACCTCGTGAGGAACTCCGTACCGACAAATGATATTTTGCTTGATGAACTTGGCAACATGGGAGGCTTTCAATACCGAGTAGGAAGCAGCTTCCACCCACTTGGTGAAATAGTCAATGGCCACTAAGATAAACTCGTGTTTATTAGTTGCCTTCGATGTTATTCTTCCAATCACGTCAATGCCCCATACTGAGAACGGCCATGGTGACGTCAGGTTATACAGCTGAGATGGGAGAACGTGCATAAGGTTTGCGTGAATCTGGCACTTATGACACCTCCGCACAAACTTAATACAATCTGTTTCCATCATCATCCAAAAGTACCCTTGTCGTAGGATCTTCTTGGCTAACATATTTCTGCTCATGTGTGGCCCGTAAACTCCCGCATGGATTTCCTTCATCAGTTCTTGACCCTCTTCATTGTTGATGCATAGCTTATTGACACTAAAATGTCCTCATTTGTACAGTTTGCCATCACAAATGACAAATTGTGTAGATAGTCGTCGTATTGCCCTTTTGCCTTTTTTGTTGGCAAACTTGGGATATTCTCCTTTCTCTATGAAGTTCTGAATGTCAAAGTACCATGGAAGGCTGTCAGCGCTTTCTCCAATGGCGACTGTTATCTTGTATGCTGGCTTTCTTTTCTGCTCTATTATCAGAGGTCTCATCCGCACTCTGGGTGGTATGTCAATCATGGATGCTAAGGTGGCCAGTGCATTGGCGAACTTGTTCTGCAATCTTGGTACATGAGTGAAAATCACTGATTCAAAGCATGGTATTAACTTTTCTAGTTCTTGATGATAGAGAATTAAGGTTGAGTCCCTGACCTTCCATTCTCCTCTTGCTTGTGAAACTACCAGTGCTGAGTCTTCGATGACTTCTAGCTTCCTTGCCCCTAGTTCTAAGGTTGCCTCCAATTCAGCTAAGCATGCTTCATACTCGGCCTGATTGTTGGTGACTTCAAAGTTGAGCTTTAGGGACAACGAAACGTGTGATTCGTCGGGAGTGACAAGGAGGACTCCTATTCCATAGCCATATTGATTGGATGCACCATCAAAATACAGAGTCCATTTGTCATCCCCAACTTTCATTAGCTGTTCATCAGGAATTTAGAATTCTATGCCTTCGCCTCCTTCAACTGGTTGATCGGCCAGAAATTTTACCACTGCTATGCCTTTGACTAACTTCTGGGTAACGTATTGGAGATCAAATTCTGATAATAACAAGAACCATCGGGCTAGCCTTCCTGTCAGTGTCAGCTTTTCGAACAGATACATCAATGGTTCCATCCGGGAGATGATGTTCACTGTGAAAGACAGCATATAATACCTTAATTTTTGGGAAGCCCAAACCAAGGCCCAGCATGTCTTCTCTAGTGGCGTGTACCGTATTTCAGACCCTGTCATCTTCTTACTTAAGTAGTAGATGGCCTTTTCGATTCCAGTTTCTCCTTCTTGAGCAAGCATGCATCCCATAGCCGAGTCAGTCACTGACAAGTAAAGGATCAGTGGCCTATCAAGTTCGGGAGGAGCTAAAATAGGTGGGGTTTGTAGATATTGTCATACAGCATTAAAGGCGTCTTGGCATTTCTGATCCCATTCGAATTCGACCACTTTCTTCAGTAGATGGAAGGGCGGCTCGCAGGTAGTTATCAATTTTGTGATGAAGCAGCTGATGAATTGGATCTTCCCTAGAAAACCCCTGACTTCTCACTTGGTCCTCGGAAGAGGCATTTCCAAATTTGCTTTAATCTTTGAGGGGTCGACTTCGATGCTCCGTTGGGTGATCATAAATCCAACTATTTTTTCGGCGGTGACTCCAAATGCACATTTCTGTGGGTTAAGCCGCATCTTGTACTTTCGAATCCTCTCGACGAATTTCTGCAGTGTTGTAATGTGGCCATCCCGATCCTTAGACTTGACTATCATGTCGTTCACGTACACTTCAACCTCCTTATGTATCATGTCATGCAATAAGGTTGTGGCAGCCCTTTGATAGGTTCCCCCGGCATTTTTCAAGCCAAATGGCATAACACGGTAACAATAGGTGCCTCAAGGCATGGTGAATGTCGTCTTTTCTCTGTCTTCAGGATCCATCATAATCTGGTTGTATCCAGAGAAGCCATCCATGAATGACAGCAAGGCATGCCCCGTCGTACTGTCTACCAAGACGTCAATGTGTGGCAGTAGAAAATTGTCTTTCGGGCTAGCCTTGTTGAGGTCCTAAAAATTCACGCAGACTCGGATACGACCGTCCTTCTTTAACACTGGCACTATATTGGCAACCCATTTCGGATACTCGGTTACCATCAGAAATCCAGCATTGATCTGTTTAGCAACCTCTTCTTTTATCTTTAGAGCCCATTCTGGTCGAATTTTTCTTAAGTTTTGTTTGATCGGTTTAGCATCAGGGTATAAGGGGATATGGTGCTGGACAATGTCAGGATCAATTTTGGACATATCCTCGTAAGACCATGCAAATACATCGTTGAATTCTTCTAATGAAGTTATTAGTTGTTTTTGATCCACTGAGGATAAAGAAGAACTGATTTGAACATTTTGTGGATTATTTTTATTACCCAGATTTATTAACAAAGTTTTTTCAATTATTGGTTGGGCACGCATTTCTTCTTCTCTTTTTATTAAAAATTTTATTTCTTCAGAGATATCTCCATCGAATTCGAAATCGTCAGAAAGCGTATGAAATAAATCAAACAAAGCAGAGTAACCGAAAACTTCGTTCATTTCATTAAGAATAGTGGGAATTACAAACTCAAAGGTAAAAGCAGAAAGAGGAGCATCAAAAAACATGCCCTCAATTACAGACTCCAACTCAAACTTGGACTCATGATAGATGATCTGCACATCAGAAGACTCGATGGACCAATTCTTTACTTCCTTTGTGGTCGCGTCGACGATGAGTTTGGTACAATCTGTAGGTGCGCTGAAACCCATCATGAAATAGTCTGATTCAGTTATATGCAGCTGAGTCATCTTCTCGTTGAACAGCATTCCCAGGTCGGTACCGTCGAGTCTGTCAGCCCAATCTTCTTTCTAAACCTTCTTTTCCTCCTTCTCTCCTTCCGCTATTTCTTCCTCCTCTATGTCAGACAACTGGTGGCTGAAAAAGATCTCCAACCCAGGTAGCTTTTGATTGGTCTCTTCGTCGATCTACGACTCCTAAAAGCCACAATGTGGGAAATCTTCCCCTTCTTTGACGAAGTACCCATTGAGTGTTCCGGAATAATTGGCCTTTTGTCCCCTTTTAGGCCCTTCTAGATCTTCCTCCGTTGGTTCATACCCAAGACCAAAATGGTGTGAAGTCGGCAATACCTGAATGGGTTCCGGGAGTCCCTGCTGTTTACGCCCCAATCCCATGCCAGGGAAGAAAGACATTTTGCTCATCATCGTTAAAGCTCGTGGGTTAACATACCTTTCTTCCTCATTCATCAGCATCTGAACAGCCTGTATTTCAACAAACTGAAAACCATTGAGCAACACATCATCTTCACTATGTTGGACTTCTAGTAGAGTTGTGCCCTCTCCTCCTTTCGAAGGGTGAATATTGTCCTCTCCATGAATGGTTAAAACTGTCCCGTTCTTTATTAATTTTAGTTTTTGGTGAAGGGTAGATGGTACTGCTTGGACATTTGGGTCATGCAGCCACGGCCTGCCCAGCAGTAGATTGAAAGAGGCCAGCACATCTAGCACGTGAAACTCAACTGACATCTCTAGTGGTCCCACTGAAACGGCAAACGACACCAGTCGTAGTACATCCCTTCTTGTGTTGTCATAGGGTCGCACCCCTTGATTGTAGGGAGTGAACTGGTCTGGCCTCATCCCTAAGTAAATAGTCGTCCTTAATGGGTAAACGTTCAAGGCGGACCCATTATCAACGAGGGTTATCGGGACCCATTTTTCTAGACACTTGACGGTGATGTGAAGTGACTTGTTTTGACTTTTTCCTTCAGCGGGAAAATCCTTATCAGAAAAGGAAATGACTCTTGGTTTGGCGACTGGTAGAATAAGTCCAATAAGCTGCTCAGGGGTTGCATCTATTGGGACACTGGCCTTGTTCAATACTTTCAAAATAGCTTGTCTATGCTTATGCGACGCCATTAACAAGCCCCAGATACTGATGTTGGCCTGCGTCTTTTTCAG
>JAUMHN010402781.1:0-15607 GCA_032360265.1 Heliamphora ciliata
TCCCTTTGAGTTGGGGAGTGTGACTATATTTGAAAGACTGAGTTCGCCTTGGTTGGGTTTAGGGGTTTGCCCTTCTCCTTAGGTAGTTCTTTTTGAAGAGCCTTTTGGGTTTGGATGTCTTCTACCTGTTGGATCTCTTATTTTCTCTTGTTCTTGTCTGAATTTTGGAGCCTATTCCCTTTGCGGGAACCAATCTTCAACAGGAATTAGGAGTTTTTCAGCTTTTGACAGGTTTTTCTGGGTCTAACCTTTATATAATGGTGCTTTCCTATCCGTGCGGGATGTGCATGGAATTTTGCTTTATTAGGACGTTTCCCCCACTGATGAGCGGGGGTTGGGTGTGTTTGTAGTTGCTTTTGTTAGGTCTTGGTTGTAAAGAGGTCTCCTCTTACATGTTAGGTGAGTTAAGTAAGTTGTTGTTAGTTTTCTTTGTTATGTTGGTAAGTGATGTAATTACCTGGGGATGCCCCTTGGATTCATCTATATTTTTCTTTTCTTTTATGCTACAATTAATTACCAAAAAAAATAACAAAGTTATTTTTGAAGGTCATAGGCGTGAAAATGTTTACATTTTCAAGCTAAATAACCTTTCTAAAAATAACACTAAGTGCTTAGTCGCCTTGAGTGATAATAATTGGTTGTGGCATAGAAGATTTGGATATGCACATATGAACTTGATTTTCAAACTTTTGAAAAAAAAAAAGGTGATTGATTTACCCCAAATCAAATTTGAAAAAGAAAAAATATGTGATGCATGTCAACAAGGCAAACAAGTTAGAAACTCTTTTCATTCCAAAAGTGAGATTTCAACTTCTAATCTCTTACAACTATTACACATGGACTTGTTTGGTCTAACAAATACTCTTAGCCTTGGAGGCAAGAGATATACCATTGTTATTGTTAATGACTTTTCTAGATACACTTGAGTGCTTTTCTTAACTCATAAGGATGAAGCTTTTGTCTCTTTTGCAAAACTATCTCGGAGACTTCAAAATGAAAAAAATTTTCAAATCACAATTATTCGAAGTAATCGTGGTAGAGAATTTGAAAACAAAAATTTTAAAAAGTTTTGTGATGAAAATGGTATTAACTCTAACTTCTCTGCTTCTAGAACCCCTCAACAAAATAGAGTTGTTGAGAAGAATAATAGGACTTTGGAAGAAATGACTAGAACCATGCTCTATGAAAATAATCTACCAAAATACTTTTGGGTCGAGGCTGTAAACACAGCTTGTTTTATCGTGAAAAGAGCCATGATTCAAGCTTCTCTCTAAAAAATTCCATATGAGCTATGGACTGGAAGAAAACCTAATATCAGTTATTTTCGCACCTTTAGGTGTAAGTGTTTTGTTTTAAATAACAACAAAAAACTTTTGGACAAGTTCGATACAAAATCTGATAAATATATTTTCCTATAATATTCCTTATCTAGTAAAGCCTATAGAGTTTTTAACAAAAAGATCCTAGTTGTTGAAAAATCTATATACATGTGGTATTTGATGAAGCTAACCTTAGTTTTTCAAAGGAATTTTTGAAGATAACTTGGTTGACATAGAAAAAGGTATTTAAGACATCTTCATTAAAGATCAAGAAGAATCAAATCATGAGGAAACTTCAAATTTTCAACAAGATGAAGTTAAACAGGCTGTTGGACTTTCAAATCCTGAAAATTTGAATTATCCAAAAAATAATCTAAATTTGCCTATGGAATTGAGGTATGCTCTTAGTCATCCAAAAGACTTAATCATTGGTGACCCATCTTAAGGTATCAAAACTCGTTCTTCTCTACATAATATTTGTGGTAATTTAGCATTTTTTTTCCAGATTGAACCAAAACATTTTGAGGAAGCTAAAAACTATGAGTTTTGGACCTTGGCTATACAAGAAGAGCTTAACTAATTTGAAAGAAATAATGTTTGAACTTTAGTCCCATGACCTAAGGAACACTCCATCATCGCTACAAAATGATTTTTTAGAAACAAAATAGATGAGAATAGAGTAGTTCTTTGGAATAAAGGTCAATTAGTAGCCCAATATTACAATCAAGAAGAAGGCATCGATTTTGGTGAGATTTTTGCTCCTGTGGCTAGGTTTGAAGTCATTAGGATGTTGCTTACTTTTGTATGTTTTAAAAATTTTAAACACTATCAAATGGATGTCAAAAGTGCCTTTTTAAATGGTTTTATCTCGGAGGAAGTTTTTGTGAAACAACCTCATAGCTTTGAAAATTCTAATTTTTCAAATCATGTTTACAAACTTACCAAGGCTCTTTATGGTTTGAAGCAAGCACCTAGAGTATTAAAAATAAATTTTTAAGAGAAAAAATTGATACCACTCTTTTCATCAAGTTTCAAGAAAACGATATGCTTGTTGTCTAAATTTATGTAGATGCCATTATTTTTGCTTAAGTAATAAATCTCTTTACAAGGACTTTGTTAAGTGCATGCAGCGAGAATTTGAGATGAGTATGATGAGAGAGCTTAACTATTTCCTTTGATTTCAAATCAAACAAACACAAGAAAAAATTTACATCAATCAAACTAAGTACACGATGGATTTATTGAAGAGGTTTGACATGCAAAAAAACAAAACCTATAGGAATCCCAATGTATCCTGCAACAAAGCTTGATAAAGATGAAAACGGTAAAACAGTAAATGGAAAACGATATAGAGGTATGATCAGATCTCTACTAAACTTAATTGCTAGTCATCCAGATATTATGTTTGGTGTTTGCATGTGTACTTGATTTTAATCTGATCTTAAAGATCACATGTGACCGTCGTTAAGCACATCTTTAGATACCTCTTAGGTACACAAAGCCTAGGATTGTTCTATCATAGAGGAATAGCTTTGGAGTTATTTGGATATTCTAATGCTAACTTTGCCGAATGTAAAGTAGATAAGAAGAGTACAAGTGAAACATGTCAATTCCTAGGACGCTCACTAATCTCAAAGTTTAGTAAGAAACAGAACTCAGTAGCTTTATCTATAACTGAGGCTAAGTACATGGCAGCTGGTAGCTGTTGTACACAAGTTTTTTTGGATGAAACAACAATTAGAGGACTATAATTTTTGCTTAGATCATATTCCTATCAAATGTGATAACACTAGTGCCATCAATATATCCAAGAACCCTATACAATACTCTAGAACTAAGCACATTGAGATTATACATCACTTTATTGGAGATCATGTACAAAAAGGTAACATTGAAGTTGAATTCATAAGCACAGATTATCAACTTATGGATATATTCACTAAGCCATTAAATGAAGAAATAATATGCTATATAAGAAGAGAACTTGGTATGTTATGTGCTCCTAATTGATGATTAAAATGCCATACTAACCTTACATGTTCAATGCATTTCAATGCTTTTTATATCCTATAATCATATGTGAAATGTGTCGACTCTACTTGAAAACGTATCGACACATATGTGTTTGAGCTGACTCAAAGCTATATAGAAGAGACACTGCTGGAAAAAAGATTTGTTTTTTATTCCATTGAAATGAGGTTTAGAGATATGTTTTCTAACCTTAGTTGGGATAGGTTACTCTAAATCCGTGACCCTCACTATCCCACACTTGTGAAACTTTTCTATGCGCACTTCCATATTTCATCTATTCCTAGCACCACCATTATTTCATGGGTAAACTAAAATACACATGACCTCCAACGTTCTCAATGAAATTCTGTGTATCACCGAGGGTGAAATATTTGTCTCATGCAAAGAGAATAAGAAATCTATCAAAATCGATGGATTCTCTTTTCACGATGCGATAAAACAAATATTTGAGGTAGAGGAAGTAGATCCCTCAAAACCCTTAGAGGCAAACTCCTTAAAGCTAGAAATGCGCATCCTCCATCACATGATAAACTACATCTTTCTGCCCCAAATGGAAAAGTTCAAAGATGTTTCCTACATGCATATTTTTATCATGTGGTGCATCCTTGAACAAAAAAATCTTGATCTTGGCTTTCTTTTCATCTCGGACATGCTCCAGTCTCATGGGAAGTCCAATTCATCTCTCCCCCACGCTTTGTTTTTAACAAAAGATTTTCGACACTTTAGTGTTGATCTTACTGCTGAAAAGGTTGTTTCTTTTTCAAAACACGACCTTTACGGGCATCCACTCTTAAACATATGAAGATTTCTAAAGTTGACGGAGTATGGACTACCCGTCGTGGTACCTTATCTGTCCCCAAAAATTCTTCTGCCTCTCATGACTTTTCTCGTATTCCAATTGATTTTAGATCTTCTGTTCCACCCTCCACCAAGACAGACACTCCTAGACCTTTATCTGCTCCTTCTCATGTTCCTCCTCCTTATGTTTATGCTACACCTATTCCATCTGCTGCCTCTTATATTGATCTATCTCAGCTTGTTTCTTTGGTCAAGGGTTTGTCTTCCTCTTTGACCAATTTTCAAACCAAGGTCGATCAAGACGTTTTTGATCTCCATAGCACCATCTCTTCCTTATATGATAAGATCAAACACCTAGATAAAACAAACTGTGACCTCCGACAAGATGTTGAGTATGCAATTGACGTTTGGAAAGCCCTATGCAAGACTATGGTTGACAGTATTGTCTCCATTATCAACTGCAATAAGACCATCACTCAGCAAATCCGAAAAGAGTATAATCAAGGCATTATCACTGCCGTTCAAGCCAATTTCAGAAAGGTGGAAGAACATCTTCAATGGCTTCAGGATGCTTGGAGCAAGCAATTCAAGCCTAAAGAAAGCAAAGCAGAAATGGCTGCTCGGTTACGGTGCGAGGCAGATCTTGCATTGGCAGCTGCTCTTGATGCCATGGTAGCCGCAGAAAAGAAAGATGAATGAGCACAATCTTTCAAAGAGAAAGCATCTGAGCGAAGGCAGAAGCAAGAAGAAAAGAAAATGTTCAAGAAATTCATGAATGATCAGTAAATGCGAGCCTTTGATGATTTCAAAAGGGGAGAAAAAAAGGTAAAGGAAGAAGGAAGGAGAGAAGAGTGAAAAACATTTACAAACATATATCTTTTAAAAGCTTTTATGATTTGCTGTGAAGAAGAAGATGTATTATTAGCATACATTTGTTTTTGTGAATGGTTGAAATATACATTTCTTTATAATTGTGAATGTTTGGAATTTGTATATCTCATATCTTTTGTTTTACACATTTCTTTGTTGCATGATGGCTTTGAAATGTATTTTCATATCAAATGTTGACATCATACTCTATATATTATGCTTAATATTTGGGATTTGAGAAACGCTTTGCACGTATATACTTGATAAGTGCTAAGCTTCTTTGATTTGATGCACATATTTTAATAAATTCAGAATGATTCTGAATTAAAATTGTAAATCATCTTAAACATGTATATTACACTGTTGTTGAATGCCTAACTGTTGTGATTGCATATCTTGTTTAAGGCATAACGATAAGGTGGGAACCCTTGTTAAAAATCTATTTAAATATTTTTTTTAAAATGTTATAATCATTAAAAAATAGAAGATTGTTAGCCCAACGACTTTTTAATTAGATTTTAATGATTTTTATAATTTATTTTCTAAATTAAATTGATTTAAAAAGATAATCTTTAATATTTTCAAAAAGATAGTGTTGACATAAAATGACAAATGAGTTGACACATTTAACCATATGAGATGACTCATCTCTCAAATGAATTAATACTTAAGTATTCTTAAATAAAAATATTTTATGTTGATCTTAATTGATATTTGAGTCAAAATCATAAGGCAAAAAATACTTGATGTTCTCAAGTGTGTCAACACTTTTGAGCTAATAAGTTGACACCTTAGCATGTTTATCTAAGACGTTTCAGGTATTAAACTTTGAGTCGACACAAATTAAAATTTGAGTCGACACAAAAGAACTGAGACTCTCTGCACTTAAAATGAGTTGACACAAACTCAGCTTGAGCCGACACCAAGTGATTCTTCACTTTAGTTATTCAGGATTTTGAGTCGACACAAATTGAAGATGAGTCGACACAAATGTACCGAGGTTGCCTGCAGAATTTGTGAGTCAACACAAAATGCAACATGAGTCGACACAAATGTACCGAGCCTGCCTGAAGAATTTTGAGTTGACACAAAAGTTAAAATGAGTCGACACAAAATCACCGAGGGTTCTTGCACTTCTTAGTGTTGACACCAAAGGCAAATTGAGTCGACACAAAAGGCCCTCCTGAAAAGCTTAAGAACAAAAAGAGTCGACACCAAATGGAATTTGTGTTGACACCATTAAGTTAGAGAAGGATGCAAAAATTTAAGTCGACACCAATGAAGATTTGAGTCGTCCTAACCACTTAAAGAACCAAGCCCTAGAAGTTTTGTGTCGACCCAAACCCTTTTGTGTCAACACCTACAACAAAAATTCAAATTGCGCGGCTGAGTTCAACAGTAAGATTTTTGGCATTTATTGCTTCCATCTACCTTCAACGGTAATAAAACTTCAAGAGTCTATATAAGGAATTACTCTTCAGCATTTAAAAGATCTAGAGACTTACATTTACTATTATATTGCTTGAATTAAAGTCAAAATCTCTCAAGCTCTCATTTATTGCTCATAACTACACCTCTTATATCTCATCTCTTTTCTTTTCATTTATTGCCAATCATTTTGTAAAGAGAGTGAGTAATACTCATTGAAATACCTCATTTATATCTAAGGGTGAATTATCTTTTATCATTTAAGTAAGTGAATAAATCTCATCAAAGAAAAACTCAAGAGATGAGAAGAAAAACAGGAGCGTATTTTTCATGAGGTTGTCTTGACATTGTAAAGGTTTTGAATTCACCCGTAAGCATTCTACTTTAGTAAAAATTCTCAAGGAGAGTCTTGGGGAGTGGACGTAGATTTGGAAGAAGTCGAACCACTATAAATCTTGGTGTCCAGTTTATTTTCTCTATCCTTAATCTATTTAATATTCGTATTATTTTATTTTTTGATTATACTTACTATAATTGTTTGTGATATTAAAAAATTTTTAAATTTTTTTTTAAAATTGTTATTATCTTCTTGAAACCAAATTCACCCCCTATTGGGTTGCCTAGAACTAACATAACCGTTATTAATGATTATAAGAAATTATTGGAATTGAATCATATACACATATAATTGGTCTGAATTGTACGATTTGGTCCAGTTCAATCCGAATTATCAGTTCACTCTATTTTTTTTGTGCACCCCTAGATATATTTGTTTCCCTGTTTGGGACCTTTACTAAATTTTATTTAAATTTATATTATATTAAAAAATGATTTTTGTAGAAAAGATTAATTTTAGCAAAATATATTTTCTTCAAATTTTTTACAACTTAAATAAACAATGGAGATTTGGCAAAGCTCTCCCAAATTTTAGGGTAAATTATATTGACCTTATTTGATATTAATTAAAAATATTGACAATTTTTCAATAATTTTGAAATTACATTAACTTTTCTTGTTGGGCTTGTCGAGTGAATATCGTCATTAATAAAAGTGTTTTTTTTTCTTTTTGCAATTTTGTCCCTCAATTTAATAGATGACCTCATTGATTTTTTTTTATTATAACCCAGAAAAAAATCCTTTCTTGATTTTTTTTATTTTGGGTAATTAAATGTAATATAAAAAAAAGAAAAAAATTACATATATACAAGGGACATACCCCAGGCCTTACAAATCCAAACCCACAAAAAAACACCAACTAGATAACCGAAAATAACAAGACCCAAAAAAGAGGCCTATACAGAGGAAACAAAAATCGCACAAATTCCAGCCCTGCATAAACCGAAGCTTCCCACATCCACCATATAGATCTTGTATTCAAGATCAAAAAAGAACCAGCCAACTAAAAGGAAACAAGGACTAGGGCCCCTTCAAAATCGCAACAGCATGCCCCTCCAAAAACCGAGACAGGCTGCAAACCTATGGAAGGAAAACTTCAGCACCTAAAAACCGCAGTAGAACCTATGCAAAGATAGCTCATCCCATACAAAGAAAACCTGAGCAAAGATAACCTAACAGGCACCCAACAGACACCTGGAGCACCATCCTATACAAAACTCGGGGAGGATAGCCCACCATGTGTAAACCGCAGCAGAAAGGAAAGAAAAGCATGCAGTGAAGAAACTACATCGAAGTAAGCACCCACAGCAACTTGCCTCACCAAACTTAACAGATTAAACCCCAAGATACCTAATCATGAAGAACAAACCAAAACAGCCCAAAGGAGAGTAGAAGAGCCCAGATCTATAAACAAAAATTGGCTAGAAACAGGCCAGCCGCAACAGACCCAAATACGAACAAAACAGAGAAAGCATCAACCCTGTGGAAACCAGCAAGCACTAACAAACCGCAGCAGCAGGGATCTAAAATTCGCCCAACCAAGCAAGAAGCAAACAGCTACATAATGAACAAGAAAAACAAACACCACTAACCTACTGATAACCAAACCAAAGCACTAAGAAGGACACTGGAAACATCCAGCTGCCACCAAGGAAGGCCAAAACCACAACACCTAACAGTGAACCAGTAAGGAAGCAACACAAAACAAAAACTATGGACAGCCCCCACAGATAGGAAAGAGAGCAATATACACAAGTCATATGAACAAGGGAGAAGGCTATGAACAACCCTCATAGCTAGGAAGCAAAACAGTAGAACTACACAGAAAAGAAGCCAGCATCCTCATCGCCATGATTTCTTCCGTTTCGGATAGGTGAAAGCACAGGACCTGAGATACATAAACAACCCATGAGAGAGCCTCCAGAGGTCTTGTGTTCGACTCCCACTGGAAGCGTCCTGATTTAATCGATACATGTGATTTACGGGTGATTGCAGGTATCTGGAGGTTTACGCTTTAGGGGTGGGTCCAAAGAGCCCTACCTTGAGGTGGTTCCTCTGTCAAAAAAAAAAAGGTGAAACACACGCACCCAGAGACCTCACACCCTCCACACGTGTATCACTCTACACTCCAACAAAAGAAAAAATTTCACCAAAAAATAAAAAATTCATATAAAATGAAAAAATTACTTTAATGCTTTTGCAAAACTGTTTTTTGCCTTTAGTTAACATTTTAAACTATAGTCGAAGCAACTATATTTTTATAATTGTTTATTAAGAGGAGTTGAAAAAGTAAAAAAAAATGCCAAAAATCAAAAGAAATCAAAAAATACAATAAAAAAACAATAAAAAGCCAAAAATAGCATTAGTTTGATTGAAGCTTTTTCTGGTAAAGCGCAAGATGAAGAAGTGAAATTTGAAAATTTGTAGTGGAATGCCTTATGTTAGCCCAAGGGTTTTTTTATTTTGATTTTGATAATTTTGATAATTTATTTTTTAATAATAAATGGCTTTCAAAGAATAATATCTTTATCTTTGCAAAATGAAAGTGTTAACACATTTTGAATAAATGATTTGACACCTCAGCCAAAAGAAATGACTTATCTCTCAAAAGGATTAAAACACTTAAGTATTCTTACATAAGAATATTTTGTATTAAACTCAATTGAAAAATAAGTCAAACACTTTTAAGGCAAAGTATACTTGAAGCATATCAAGTATGTCAACACCTATTGATCAAATGATTTGACACCCTAACAGTTTCATGAATTTATTTTTCAGGTATCAAAGTTAGTGTCGACACAAACAAATTTTGTGTCAACACAAAAGAGCCGTAACTCTAAAGACTCAAAATGAGTTGACACAAATAAATTTTGTGTCGACACAAAAGTGTTTCTCACTTTTGGTATTCAAAATTTTGAGTCGACACAAATGGAAATCATGTCGATACAAAAGAACCGAGGCCACCTGCAGCATTTGAGGTGTCGACACCAATTGAAGATGAGTCGACACAAAAGTCCCGAGGCTGCCTGAAGAATTTGTGGTGTCGACACCAGAGACCTCAAGTGTCGACACAAATATATCGAGGCTTCCTGTAGAATTTAGTGTCGACACCAAAGAAGACATGAGTCGACTCAAAGTGCCTCCTCTTGATGCTGAAATTTCAAACGAGTCGACACGGATTCAAATGTGTCGACACCATGATGTTGGTAAGGTAGTGTGCAGAAATTATGTCGATCCCTCAGAAAATTTGTGTCGACCCAACCACTTAAGGGATCCTACCTAGACAATTTGTGTCAACACCAAAAGTCTTTGTGTCGACACCGATGACGGAGATTCAATTTCGCGGCTGACCTCAACGGTTAGATTTTTTGCATTTATTGCTCTCATCTACCTCCAACAGTCATGAATGCACAAGAGCTTATATAAGGAGTAACTTCTCAGCATTTACTCTAACTGGAGACATACATTTACTGTTCTATTGCTTGAATCAAACTCAGAATTCTCAAGCCCTCTTTTATTGCCGAATCTCTAGCTCTTGTTCCTCATCTCTCTTTACCTTCTCAGTTATTGTAAATCATTTCTATAAAGAGAGTGAGTGTTTCTCATTTATACACTTCCTTTATTGTAATCAACAGTGAGTCACCCTTTATCCTTTGAGTGAGTGAGTAAATCTCATCAAAGAAGAGTTCAAGAGAGATTAGAAGAAAATAGGGGCTTGTTTTCATAGAATCTTCTTGAAGCTGTTTTAGGCTTGTGAATGTGCCCATAAACATTCGATTTACTCGAGCGAAGTCTTAAAATTGTAAAGGCTTGAAATGTGCCCGTGAAACATTCTAAATAGTGAAAATACTCAAGGGTGAACTTAAGGAGTGGACGTAGGTTTAGAAGAAGCCGAACCACTATAAATCTTTGGTGTCCGATTCAATCTCTCTATCCCTAACCTCTTTAATATTTGCATTGCTTTAATCTTTGATTAAATTTCCATATTTGTTTGTTTTATTAAAAGGTTTTCAAAAATGTTTTAATATTGTTATTTATTTTTTAAAGACCAAATTCACCCCCTCTCTTAGGTTGCCTAGAACTAACAATTGGTATCAGAGCTTGGGCTCTTGTTTTTGACTCAACAGTCTAAGAGTTTATATGGCAACCACTAGCATCGGACCTATCCAATCTGAAGGTCAGTCGACTAATAGACCCCTTTGTTCAATGGAATAAACTACAATTATTGCAAGGCTAGAATGAGGATTTACATTCAAGCCGTAAACTATGACCTTTAGCAGGTTATTATAAATAAACTCAAAAGACCCACCAAAACTGTTGAAGGGGATGTCGTCCCTAAACTAGAGGCTGAATGGACTGAAACTGATATTAGGGAGATACAAAAAAATGCTAAAGCTATGAATCTCCTATACTGCTCACATGACCCAAATGAGTTCAATAGGATCTCTACATGTGACACCGCAAAAAAAAAATGAGATAAACTCGAAGTTACCCATGAGGGTACCAATCAAGTAAAAGAGTCAAAAATTAGTCTGCTTGTACATAACTATGAATTATTCAAAATGAAGTATGATGAACTAATTTCTGATATGTTTACTCGCTTAACCGATATTATTAATGAACTAAAATCTCTTGGCAAAATTTACACTAATGCAAAAATGGTAAGAAAAATTCTGAGGCGTATGCCAAAGAGTTGGGAATCTAAGATCATGGCCATTCAAGAAGCCAAAGACCTGAACAGGCTCAGTCTAGAAGAGCTCCTTGTTTCTCTCATGACCCATGAGATGAACATCAAGATGGACGAAGAGGAAGACAACAAAAAGAAGAAATGCATCGCCTTCAAGTCCTCAACTCATGAAGAAGAATCTGAGGAAAACTCCTCAAGTGATGAAAATGAAAACATGGCTCTCATCACAAAGAAATTTAAAGAGTTTTTTAGAAACAAGAAACAAGGAGGAAGAAAGAAGGACACTGAGGCGAGCCTACAAAATTCAAAGGCGACTCTAGCAAGTTCAAAAATGAATTCAAAAAGAAAGAAATCATTTACTATGAGTGTAAAAAGCCTGAAAATGTAAAGGCTGAATGTCCTCAGCTAAAAAAGTAATTTAAAAAGGGCTTCAAAAAGGTCATGATAGCTGCTTGGGGTGAAAGTGATGACAGTAGTTTTGAGAATGAAAAGGAAAAAAATAAAGTACCAAACTTATGTCTTAGGGCTAGAGAATATGATGAGGTAACTCCTAACTATTTCTCCTTAGATGAACTGCAATGTGTATTTGAAGATTTGCATGATGAGTTGAGAAAAATGGGTGCAAAGAATTCTATTTTGAAAAAGTTAGTTCTTTCCTTCTCAACTGAAATTAAAATTTTGAAAAATGAAAAATCTGTTTTATCAAAACAAGTTTCTGTTTTGAAGGATGAAAAAAAAGTTTTGAGTCAAAAAGTTGAGGACCTCACAAAAACTGTTTATAAGTTCACTCAAGAAAAGAATAATTTAGATAAACTTCTTGGGATACAAAAATATATTTTTGATAAAGCTGAAATCGGATATAAACCCAAGAAGAAACAAAAATTCTTAAGCAACATTTTTATCAAGGCATCATCTAATCATACAAATGCAACTTGCTTTCATTGTTATGAGCATTGACACATTGTCACACACTGTCCACACATAAAACTTTCAAATTATTTTGTCAAGAAAGTATGGATTCCTGAAGGAACACGCCCTTAAGGAACTAACACAAAAGGACCCAAGAAAATTGGGTACCAAAAATCAAAACTTGATTCTCCTTGCAGGTATGTCTTAAATCCTCATTCAAGGAGAAAATGTGGTATCTCGATAGTGCTTGCTCAAGACACATGATAGGCGACCAATCGATGTTTGCATCTCTCAAACCAAAAGATGGCGAATTTGTGACTTTTGACGACAATAGGAAAAGAAAAATCATAAGAATTGGCTGCATTGGTAAAATTCTTTCCCCTTCTATTGAAAATGTTTTTCTTGTTGATTGTTTGAAACATAACCTTCTTAACATAAGCCAACTTTGTGACAAATGCTACAAAGTGGTGTTTGATCATGCTAAGTGTCTTATTGAAAATTCAACCAATAACAAAGTTTTTCTTGAAGGTCAAAAACATGAAAATGTTTATACATTTACTCTCAATGATCTTTCTAAGAATGACACTAAGTGCTTAGCTGCCTTGAGTGATAATAGTTGGTTATGGCATAGAAGGCTTAGACATGCACACGTGAACTTAATTTCTAAACTTTTGAAAAATGAATTGGTGATTGGGTTACCCCAAATCAAATTTGAAAAGATGAAGTGTGTGATGCATGTTAACAAGGCAAACAAATTAGAAGTTCTTTTCATTTTAAAAATGAGATTTCAACTCCTAGGCCATTACAACTATTGCACATGGACTTGTTTGGTCCCACAAAGATTTTAAACCTTGAAGGCAAAAGATTTGCCTTTGTTATTGTTGAAGACTTCTCTAGATACACTTAGGTGCTATTCTTAACTCATAAGGATGAAGCTTTTGTCTCTTTTGCAAAACTATTTCGGAGACTTCAAAATGAAAAAGATTTTCAAATCATAAGTATTCGAAGTAATCATGGTAGAGAATTTGAAAACAAAAATTTTAAAAAGTTTTGTGATGAAAATGGTATTAACCCTAACTTCTCTGCTCCTAGAACCCCTCAACAAAATGGAGTTGTTGAGAGGAATAATAGGACTTTGGAAGAAATGACTAGAACCATGCTTTATGAAAATAATCTACGACGATACTTTTGGACCGAGGCTGTCATCCCCGCTTGCTTTATCATAAATAGAGCTATGATAAGAGTTTCTCTTAAGAAAACTTCATATGAGCTATGGAATGGAAGAAAACCTAACATCAGTTATTTTCGCGCCTTTTGGTGCAAATGCTTTGTTTTAAACAACAACAAAGAACATTTGGGCAAGTTCAACGCAAAATCTGATGAAGGTATTTTCTTAAGATATTTTATATTTGGTAAAGCGTATAGAGTAATCAACAAAAGAACCCTAATTGTTGAAGAATCTATACATGTTATTTTTGATGAAGCTAACTATAGTTTTTCAAAGAATTTTTGTGAAGATAACTTGTTAGACTTAGCAAAATGTGTTGAAGATATCTTCATTAAAGAAAAGAAAGAGCCAAATCAAGAGGAAGCTTCAAATCTTTAACAAAATGCAGTCCAACAAATTGCTGAATCTGAAAATTCAAAAAATTCAGACCTCTAAAGAATGGTGGTATGCTCATGGTCACCCGAAAGACCTTATCATTGGTGATCCATCGTAAGGTATCAAAACTCGTTCCTCTCTACATAATGTTTGTGGAAATTTAGTATTCATTTCCCAGACTGAACCAAAACATTTTGAGGAAGCCGAAAACGATGAATTTTGGATCTTGGCTATGCAAGAAGAACTAAATCAATTTGAAAAAAATAAGGTTTGGACTTTAGTCCCAAGACCTAAAGAACACTCCATTATCGGTAAAAAATGAATTTTCAAAAATAAAATGGATGAAAATGGAATAGTTCTTAGGAACAAAGCTCGATTGGTAGCCCAAGGTTATAATCAAGAAGAAGGCATCGATTTTGATGAGACTTTTACTCATGTGGCTAGACTTGAAGCCATTAAGATGTTGCTTGCGTTTGCATGCTTTAAAAACTTCAAACTCTATCAAATGGATGTCAAAAGTGCCTTTTTAAATGGTTTTATCTCGAAGGAAGTTTTTGTGGAACAACCTCCTAGCTTTAAAAATTCAAAATTTTCAAACTATGTTTACAAACTTACCAAAGCTCTCTATGGTTTAAAGCAAGCACCTAGAGCATGGTATGAAAGGCTAAGCAAATTCTTGATTGAAAATAAGTTTTCAAAAGGAAAAATAGATACCACTCTTTTTATCAAGTCTCAAGAAAATGTCATGCTAGTTATACTATGTAGATGATATAATTTTTTATGCAACTGACGAATCTCTTTGTAAAGACTTTGCTAAGTGTATGCAGGGAGAATTCGAGATAAGGATGACGGGTGAGCTCAACTATTTTCTCGGACTCCAAATTAAATAAATTCAAGAAGAAATTTACGTAAATTAAGCTAAATACACGAGAGACATATTGAAGAGATTCGATATGCTAAAGGCAAAATCCATGAAAACTCCAATGTGTCTATCACACCCCAAACTCCGGGCCACGTGAATCACCCTACAATAACCAAACAAGATACCCAACCCGAGAATACACTCTCAATTTAAATCATATATGCATTATATATAAACGCCAAACGGCAACATTACAAGGCTCCAACGCCAAAAGCTTACACCACACGGTTCCAACACCGGAAAAACATGTTATAAGCATACATGTAATAGGAAGACAAAAAGGAAGACTATAACTCTTCCGCTCCCAACCGGCAACCACGAATCAGCGCACGTGATCGGTACCTAAAAATATTTTATCCCACACCGTAAGCCAAAGCTCAGCAGAAACTAAACAAGCATGCAATATAAACAAAACATGCTAAGGAATCGAAGTGCAGTTTTAGACTCTTTTTCAAGCCTTTAAAACAGTTTTCACATGCAAGGAAAAGCGAGGATACAAACCATCATTAGACTCACTCAAAGGAGCGTTGAAAAACAGTTTGAAAATGGTTTTTAGATCGCGATACTCACGACTCTTAAAATAATTTGAAAACTGGTCTATCCGTCCCATAATGCAATTCATGCAATCCATGTATCTTCTCGAA
>JAUMHN010402792.1:0-38314 GCA_032360265.1 Heliamphora ciliata
TTTAATTAAAATTAATTAATTAAAAAAAATTTATTTTATTTTTCATTACAAAATATTTTAATTAAAACTGAATTTTTTGATTAATTAAATTAATAGGATAAATAAAATAGACATACAACATTCACGCAGTTCATATATATATAAACATGATATGTATATATCATGATTTTATGATCAAAGTGAAATACCAGAGCGTTTTAGTCTCCTGTTAAAGATAAACTGTAATAATCATTGTTCGGACCAGTTTCCTGTATCCTGATTGTATCAGGCTTTTCTGATACATTATGATATACAAATATATCACTTTAAAGATCAAATCGTATCAGAATATCACATCAAACCAGCCCCTAAACAGCCAGACCACCGCTGGCCACCAGCCACCGCCGGAGCTGCCCATGGCCGCCAGCTTCAGGCAGCTTTTGCCGTTGCCCCATTGCCTCGTTGCTCCGTTTTTGATGCTTTTTATATTAAAAAATAACTCTCGAAAAGTAGTATTTTTCTGTCAAAAAATCAGCTCGAAAATTGCCCAAAAAATAGTCAAAAAATTGCCTGGAAACCACCGCAGCCAATGGTGGGCTATCTTTACTATTTTTTTTTTCAATTTTTTACTTATTTTTTCTGTTATTTTTAATGCATAAATACTGCAGAAATTCACCAGAAAACTGTTTAAAACCGTTAAAAACTTACCGCGATCCGTGGCCCGTAAAATCCAAATTCACCGCCGGTGCTGTCGCCTATTCTTCGTGTTTTTGGATATTCAACCTGTTTTTAAATAATCTAAACAGATATTTAAAAACATAAAATTAGCTATTACATCGATACTCATGTCCCGAAGGCTCACATTCGATTCTAAAAAAAATTTAATCTATCACGATCAACCCTCGTGATTAAAAAATTAAATTATTATCCAAACAATTCAATCAAACATGAATAAAATAGATTATCAGAAAATCGGGATTAAAACGCCTGCGAAACAAAGTTAGCATAGTTCTAAAACTACCTTACCCCGATAAATCGTAAACAAAAAAAAGGGCTTTGATACCAATTGTTGAAGACAAAACTGTCAAAATTATTGTCTTTGTAAATGATTTTCGATAAAAATTAACTGGCCGGACAAACGCCGAAACAGGCACCAGATAAAACTTTTGATGTCGAACGATCAAAATTAAAACCCAAGCAACCACAGCTCATTTAAAAGAATACATTTTTTCAGTAGATTCTTGAACTACGATTTTGATTCCGAGTTGAAGCACCCGTTAGACACTCTACTGTATTCCCTTATGTGAATCCCAAATGTATTATAAGCTATAATCTATCGAGAACTCGTGCCGGCAGAACCTGATCAACTTTAGTTTCGAAAACAAGTAATGAATATGGTTCAGCCTACCCGCATATTTATAGGGCTACAATAGCTACCTGTAGAGTAATTATGACAAAGACTTATAGTGAAACACAGATACATATCCAGCTGTTTTCATAATTAAGCAAACCTTATAGCGGTATTTGTAATTATGAAAACCTTGCAGCGGTTCTGCAATTTTCATAAAATACTAAGTTACAGTGCACACCACTAAAGAACTATAATTGCACTCTAAGCCATAATCTCAAAACCTTCTTGCATTGAGCTCCTGTTATTAAATGCTTAACTTATCTCCTAACGTTAAGATTCCTGATAACTGCCAATTAAATTTAATTGCTGACAATTTAATTTAATCGGCATCTTTAATTCCTTAAGCCCCTTTGCTTAACTTATTTGACCACAGAATAATCAAATTCACCTGTAGGGTTTGGCCCGATTAAAACTTATAAGCATCCTTATGGGAGTATCATCAATCCCAATCATTCGAGACGTGGATTCCGTCAGTAATTAATATTGACCATATTATTAATACCGCTATCCAACTCACCGAGACTATAGACTCATATAAGATCGCACCCTCTAATGAATCAAAATAACGAATATTAAATATATGCAAATTAATAATTATTTTAGGAATAAGAGTATAAGCACTATTCATAATAACCTTGGGGTGTGAATTAATTTATATAATTAGTATAAAATTAATTACCCTGAATGTTCCATTCAATACACACAAAGTCTACTAGCACAGGGAGTCGAAATAATAGACGACGCTATTATCTATTCTCCGTAACCAAGACAAGCTTATTAAACTTATATTCTGCAAAAACCTGAAATCTAATCTTTTGTGTGCAACCCTGTTAGAGGCAAAACAGCCAAGATCATTATTTTTATAAATAATTTTTGATAAAAAATTAACTGGACGGGCAAACGTCAAAACGGGCTCCAAATAAAACTTTTGACATCGAACGATCAAAATAAAATTCGTGCACCCAAAGTTAATTTAGATGAATACCATTTTACCAGTCGATTCCTCAACTACGATTTGATTCCGAGCTGAAACTCTCGTCAAACCTTCTACTGTATTCTCTTATTTGATTCCCGAATATAGTGTGGGTTATAATCCTCCGAGAACTCGTACCGACAGAACCTAGTCAGCTTTAGTCTTGAAGACAAGTTATGAAACTGGTTCAGCCTACCCGCATATTTATAGGGCTACAGTAGAGACCTGTGGAGTAATTATGAATCAGACTCTAATGTGACACAGATAGCCATCTAGCGGTTTCTGCAATTAAGAAAACTTTGCAGCAGTATTTGTAATTATAAAAATCTTGCAGTGGTTTCTGCAATTTTCATAAATCATTAAATTACAGTTCATTACACTAAAGAACTATAATTGCACTTTGACCTATAATCTCAAGACCATCTTGCATTGAGCTCCTGTTATTAAATGCTTAATATTTCTCCCCACGTTAAGATTCCTGATACATGCCAATTAAATTTAATTATTGACAACTTAATTTAATTGGCAACTCCAAATTCTTTGAGCCCTTCTACATAACTTATTTGACCGCCGGATAATTAAATCCATCTGTAGTGTTTGGCCCGGTCAAAATTTCAAAATTTTTTTAAGGGGGTATCGTCAATCCATATCATTCGAGACGTGAATTTCGTCAATAATTAATATTCACCATATAAATAATACCGCTATCCAATTCACCAGAAATATAGATCCATATAAGATCGTACCCTCTAATGAATCAAAACAACGAATATTAAATACATGCAAATCAATAATTATTTCAGGATTAAGAGTATAAGCACTATTCATAATAACCTTATGGTGTGAATTAATTTATATAGTTAGTATAAAATTAATTATCCCAAATATTCCGTTCAATACACTCAAAGTGTACAAACAGAGAGAATTGGAACAATAGACGACCCTTTTATCTATTTCCTATAACCAAGACAGGCCTACTAAAACTCTGTACTAGAGTCGTACCGATGGTATGTCCATTTCCATCTAAACTGTGAACAAAAAACTTATATTCTACAAGAACCTAAAATCTGATCTTCTGTGTGCAAGCCATACTCTACACACTAGATTAAATACTGTGCAGAATAAAGGAGATTCATGCATAATTATTAAAGAAATGATATACATACATTACTCATTGAGATTATCATAAAATAGAAATTAATTTTATTAAAAAATAAAACTAAATACTAAAAATATGATTTTCAGTATACCAACCCTAACAATCTCCTACTTTTACTCAAAACCATGCTACCATACATTTAACTCCCATGCCCTCTACGTGACTATCAAAAGTCTTAGCCGGTAAGCTCTTTGTAAAGGATCTATAAGGTTGTCTCTTGATGCAATCTTGGTTACAGCAACATCACATTTCTATACAATTTCACATATTCGGTGATATTTACGCTCAATGTGCTTTTCTTTCTTGTGGATTATTGGTTTCTTCGAGTTTGTAACCATTTAACTATCACAACAAGGTGTAATATCTAGTTGAATTGAAAAGTTACCACTTCTAGATCCAATAGGAAGTTTTTGAGCCAAATGGCCTCGTTGGCTGCTTCAGAAGTTTCCACATACTCGGCCTCCATAGTGGAATCAGCAATGTAAGACTGCTTGATACTTCCCCAACTTATAGCTCTACCTCCTAAGGTAAACACATATCCTGAGATAGACTTACAGGAATCCTTGTCAGACTGAAAATCTGAGTCTGTGTACTCCAAAGCTACTAGACTGTCTACCTGGTAAACTAACATATAATCCTTAGTCCTTTTTTGGGTACTTGATTATATTCTTTACCGCAGTCCAATACTTCTCTCCTGAATTAGACTGATATCTGCTAACCATGCCAACAGCAAAACCGATGTCGGGTCTAGTGTAAAGCATAGCATATATGAGGTTTCCTACTGTCAACGCATAAGGAACAGCCTTTATCTTCTCTATCTCATCAGGAGTCTTAGGACACTGATCCTTGGATAGAGTGATTCATTGCCTGAAAGGGAGAAACCCTTTCTTGAAATCCTGTATGCTAAAACGAGTAAGGATATTATCGATATACTTTGCTTGTAATAGGCCCAATATCCTTTGTTTTCGATCTCGCACAAGTTTAATCCCAAGGATGTGACAAGCTTCTCCCAAGTCCTTCATATCGAACTACCGAGATAACTATACTTTAACCGTAGATAATGCATCCACATCGTTTTCGATGAGCAAGATATCATCTACGTAAAGTACTAGAAAAATCACCACGCTTCTGTCACGCTTCTTGTATACACAGGACTCATCCAGACTCTAATCAAAACCAAAAGACTTTATGGCTTGATCAAACTGAATATTCCAAGACCTCGATGCCTGCTTAAGTCCATAAATAGATCTCTTAAGCTTACACAGCATGTGCTTTTGGCCCTTTGCAATGAATTAGTCTAGTTGTATCATATAGATACACTCATCAAGACATCCATTAAGAAAGCTGTCTTAACATCCATTTACTAAATTTCGTAATTGAAATGAGTGGCAATGGATAAGAGAATCCGGATAGACTTAAGCATGGCTACAGGCGAAAATGACTCCTCATAATCGATCCCTTCTTTTTGAGTGAATCTTTTTGCAACAAGCCTAGCTTTGAAAGTTTCAACCTTTTCGTCTGCTCCTCTCTTCAACTGGTAGTTTCACTTGCATAAAATGAATTTTTTCCCTTCGAGTGGTTCTACAAGTTCTCAGACCTAATTAGAATACATAGATTCCATCTCTGAATTCATAACCCTTTACCAAAGATGAACATCTTTATCCTAAAGTGCTTCATTCTAGTTACAGGGCTCGGTATCTAGTTCTGCCGAGATCTTATCAAAAGACTCTCCTAAAATCATATACCGATCAGGTTGATGAAGCCTCTCACCACGACGAGGCACTACCTGTGTTTGTGTACTAGCAGTAACACGCTATACAGAATCTGAACCCTGTGCATCAGCACTCGTTCTTGATTTGCACCTATCCTGATAATCCTCCCACTACGACGAGGTAATGAGATATCAGTGACTTGTGATTCCTCTTTCGTTCTCCTGGTATATCCTCTTAGTTCTTTTAGAGCAATGTTGCTTTTGGGTCTATGGTCCATAATATAATCCTCTTCCAAGAATCGAGGGTTGGTGCTAACAATGACCTTCAGATCCTTAGAATTATAAAATATACCACTCTTCGTTCCCTTGCGATACCCCACAAGGAAACAGACTTCTGTTCTCAGTTCTAATTTACCCGCGTTTCCTTTAAGCACATGTGCTGGACACCCCTAAATTTGAATGTGTTTCAAATTAGGCTTACGCCCGGTCCACAATTCTATGGGAGTAGAAGGTACTGACATAGATAGTACCAAGTTCAGAATGTAAGCCGCTGTCTCTAAAGCAAGTCTCCAATATAAATCGGGCAATCCTGAATAACTCATCATGGACCTTACCATCTGCATAAGAGTTTTATTCCTTCTTTCTGTTACACCATTCTGCTGCGGAGTGCCAGGTGTAGTCAACTGAGATATAATCCCCTCTGATGACAGATAATCTCTAAACTCTCTAAAGAGGTATTTCCCACCCCGGTCAGATCGTAGTGATTTGATACTTTTTCTCAGACGCTTCTCTGCCTCCGCCTTGAATTCTTTAAATTTTTTAAAGCATTTAGACTTAGGGTACATCAGGTAAATGTATCTATACCTTGAGTAGTCATCAATAAAACTGACGAAGTGCTCAAAATCACCTCTAGCCCGGATTATCATAGGACCACACACATCAGAATGAACCAGCTCCAACAGTTTTTTAGCTCTACAGCCTTTTGGCAAAAAGGGTATCTTGGTCATCTTACCCTCTAAGCAGGACTTGCAGACTGGACGTGCCTTCACTTTCAATGAACTCAAAGGTCCATCTGCTACCAGTCTATATAATTTTTTTTTAGATTAATATGACCTAATTGTAAGTGCTAAAGAAACGTTTGGTTCATTGAAAAAGAAAGCTTTCTCTTATATTGTAAATTTGATATGTTATTCATTTTATTTAGTTGCTGTGTAGGAGAGATAGAAGATACGACATACAAATCATCCACCAATGTACCAGAACAAATAAAATATTTATTTTTCTTTACAATGACAGAGTCATCAAAATGAACAGAATATTTGTCTTTTATTAAACTCGAGACTGAAATTAAATTTCTTCTAATCGAAGGTACATAAAAACAATCTTCCAGAAGAGATATCTTATCTCTACTAAAACTGAGCGTGACATCTCCTACTACAACTATTGCCACCCTTGTATTATTGGCCATATGCAGATATAATTCCCCATCATCGAGCTACCTAGTTTCTTGAAGCCACTGCAAAGAATTACAAACCCAATTAGTGGTTCCCGTATCTACACACCAAGTTCTGGTAAATAACACTGCTAAACATGTTTCAACTACCAGTGAATAGAAATTACCTAGTTTGTTCTGCTTACTGAGAAAAATCAGACACTACTTTTTCTAATGTCTAAACTAGTTACAGTGATAACACTTGTCTCTCGGCTTCTTCACACCAGATTTTGGTTCCTTAGCTAGTTTTGGACCAGTGCCTCCCTTTGTCTGAACATTTCTTCTTCTTGCCTTTTGACTTAGATGAAGAACCTTTCTCGACCACATACAGAAAACCTGGCTTCCTAAGAATAACCTCGACTGCTTGAAGTTCCTTAAGAAGTTCTGCCAATGAAAAGTTGAGCTTGTTCATGGTGTAGTTCAGACAAAACTGCTTAAAACTTTCAGGCAGTGACTGGAGTGTGATATCGACTTGAGTTTTTCGTTAATTTCAGCTCCTAAGATTTTCAGTTCATTTAGAAGACTGATCATCTTCAGAACATGATCCCTAACTGGGGTGCCTGTAGCCATGCTTGCATTTATTAGAGATTTCATGACCACCTGCCTAACAGCACGATTTTGATCCCTAAATATTTCTTTGAGGCTCATAATCATGTCATAGGCACTAGACATAGATCGATGCTGATGCTGCAAAACATTTGACATTGAAGTCAAAATCTAACAAGGAGCCATCTGATCAACTTTCTGCCAATTCTGATGGGCTTGGGTTTCCTGTTCAGTTGCCCCCACATCGGGTACTGGTGGACATATTTCAGTCAATACAAACTTGTAATCCTTGGCAGTTAAGATAATGTCCAAGTTTCGTTTCCAGTCAATATAGTTTAGTCCCGTAAGTTTGTTTTCTTTGAGTACTGAAGCGAGTGAGTTGAAAGCCATTTTAATTTTAAGAATCACATAATTAAAATACCGTTAATTGTGATGAAAAAAATTTTGAATTTATTTTAATTTAGTTCCCTCTACTATTTTAAAAGACATTTGCCAGCAGCTTGGTACCCTATGAATAGCATGTCTCGATGAGAGGACGTCTACTATTCATCGATTGTCCAGATAGACTAATCCCTATTAATTTTACTATCTAGGTAACTGACCCTGCCAAGTAAAATTAAATAGCTGATATAATATCGGTCCAGTATATAATAGCAGTGACTCAGATGGAGATGATACTTTTATATACAGTTAAGTGTTAACCATCACCTAATCCCAAATCAATCAATCACTTCGCAATGAACCATTTAGATGGAGAAGTGATCCACACTAACAATTATTCTGAATTATCCCTAAAGGAGATTTGTACTAATGATACCGCAATTAATCTGTTCGATGGGGAGGAAGGCCTTACTACAAATACGCAGGATTTAATTGCATCGCCTACAAACTGGTGATGGAGACCGCGGGATTTATCTGTGAATAAATTCTCTCTCCCACTTAGATTTTTAAAATATTTTTTAGAGTTATAAAAATTCGCTTAATTAAAATAAATTTATTAATTTCAAAAATCACACGACCTGAAAGAATCAAATATCTTTCCGCGTACACAATTTCAAATATTTCAATTTATCAAATCATCTTTTCGTGTTTAAATGCGTAACAAATAAAATTTCATAAATGCACAGTTTTTTTCTTCAGCTTTTTAGCTATGGTAGTGATTAAAAGTATTTATTTATTTTATTTTTTGTTCCACATTTTTTGAAGAATAATAATTTATTACAATTAAATATTTTTCTATTTAATTAATTCAAAATTTGAAATTAATTTCTACGTTTTTCTAAGAAATCTGATTTTATAAAAATTCATCTTAAACGTGATATTTTGTAAAAAAAAATATCTAAAGTTTTTTCATTTAATTAAAAACTATTAATTAAAAAAAACTTAATTTTATTTTTTATTACAAAATATTTTCATTAAAATCGAATTTTCAAATTAATTAAATTAACATGATAAATAAAACAGATATGCAACATCCACGCAGTTCATATATATATATATATATATATATATATATATATATATATATATAAACACGATATGCATATATTTCGATTTTATGATCAAACGGAAACGCTGAAACTGAAACGCTGAAACGTTTCAGTTTCTTGTTGAAAATAAGCTGTAACAATCGTCGTTCCTGTCAGCTTTTTGTATCTTGATTGGATTAGGCATCCCTGATGCACTGCGATATACTAGTATATCATATCACGATCTTCAACCATATCAAATAAATGAATAAACAGTCCCAAAAAATTTAGAACCACCGTCGGCCACCTTCTCCACCGCCGGTGTCGCCGCTTCAGGCGATTTTTGTTGCCTCCTCCGTGCTCCATTTTGACGCTTTTTATACCAAAAATAGCCCTAAAAAAGTAGTATTTTTTTAATCAAAACAATTGCTCAAAAACTTCGCAAAAAATAGCCCAAAAAATTTCTCAAAAGTCGCTGCCGCCGCAGGTAGCGCTGCTACCCCAAACAACCGTCTGTTTGGGCTTTTTTCGATGGTATTTTTGCGCTCGTTTTTTTCTGAAACAATAGCTCAAATATCCAGCAACTTATTGTTTCAAAGAACGCCTCGAAAACAATCCTGAAATAGCCCCAAACTAGTGCCGCCGCTGCCGTTGGAGTGCCTCCTGTTTGCCGCCTGTTTTGCATTGTTTTTTGCCCAATTTTTTTTTGGTTTTTGGACAATGTTTTAAGGTATATTTACTGCTATTTTATGCCTAAAAATGGCTCAAAAAATAGTACAAAAAATGACCCGAAAAAATATCAAAACCGCCGCGGGCAAAGCCACCGATGGTGGGCTATTTTTACTATTTTTTCTTACTATTTTTTACTTATTTTTGCTGCTATTTTTAATGCATAAATACTGCAGAAAATTTACTGGAAAAAAATTATTTAAAATCGTTAAAAACTTACCGCGATCTGTGGCCCGTAAAAACTCGAAACCACCGCCAGTGTTGCCGCATGTTCTTCGTGTTATTTAGATATTCAACCTGTCTTTAAATAATCTAAATAGATATTTGAAAACATAAAATTTGCTATTACATCGATCCAATGTCCCCTAGGCTCATAATCGATTCTAGATAAAACTTAATCTATCACGGTCAACCCCCGTGATTAAAAATTAAATCATCATTCAAATCATTCAATCAAATATGAATAATAAATGATGATCATAAAATTGAGATTAGAACGCCTACAAAACAAAGTTAGCACAGTTCTAAAACTATCCAGTCCCGATAACCGTAAATAAGAAACAAAACGGCTCTGATACCAATTGTTGGAGGCAAAACTGCAAAGATCATTATTTTTACAAACGATTTTCGATAAAAAATTAACTAGATGGGCAAACGCTGAAAAAGACTCAAGATAAAACTTTTGACGTCGAACGATCAAAATAAAACCTGTGCAAACAAAGTTAATTTAGAAGAATACCTTTTTACCGGTCGATTCTTCAACTACAATTTGATTCCAAGTTGAAACTCCCGTCAGACCTTCTACTGTATTTTCTTATGCGATTACCAGATATAGTGTGAGCTATAATCTTCCAAGAACTCGTACCGGTAGAACCTGATCAACTTTAGTCTTAAAGACAAGTTATAAATCTAGTTCAGCCTACTTGCATATTTATAGGGTTACAGTAAGGACCTATAGAGTAATTATGAATCAGACTTCTAGTGTGACACAGATACCTATCTAGTGGTTTCTGCAATTAAGCAAACCTTGCAGCGATATTTGTAATCATGAAAATCTTGCAGCAGTTTCTGTAGTTTCTACAAAATACTAAATTACAGTTCACACCACTAAATAACTATAATTGCACTCTGACCTATAATTTCAAGAACATTTTGCATTGAGCTCCTGTTATTAAATGCTTAACATTTCTCTCCATGTTAAGATTCTCGCTACCCGCTAATTAAATTTAATTACTAATAATTTAATTTAATCGGCATCTTTAAATTACTTAAACCCTTCCACTTAACTTATTTGATCGCCAGATAATTAAATCCAGCTGCAGGAATTGGCCCAGTCAAAACTTATAAGTTTTCTTAAGGGAGTATCATCAATCCTGATAATTTGAGACGAGAATTTCGTCAATAATTAATATTATCATATAAATAATACCGCTATCCAACTCACCGGGAATATAGACCCATATAAGATCACACTCTCTAATGAATTAAAAAAATAAATATTAAATATACGCAAATCAATAATTATTTTAAGATTAAGAGTATAAGCACTATTCATAATAATCTTGGGGTGCGAATTAATTTATATAGTCAGTATAAAATTAATTATCCCAAATGTCTCGTTCAATACACACAAAGTGTACTAGTAGAGAGAGTCAGAATAATAGACGACGCTATTATTTGTTCTCTATAACTAAGGCAGGCCTACTAAAACTCTGTATTACAGTTGTACCAATGGTATGTCCATTTCCATCTAAACTATTAATATAAAACTTCTATTCTACAAAAATTTAAAATCTGATCTTCTGTATGCAAGTCATACTCTACACACCAGATTAGATACAATACAGAATAAAAGACATCCATGCATAATCATTAAAAAAATAATATACATACATTACTCATTAAGATTCTCATAAAATGAAAAATTAATTTTATTAAAATAAAATTAAATACTAAAAACATGATTTTCAGTATATCAACTCTAAAAATCGTATGCTCATACCCCATGTGCACTCGGCTTGAAATTTTGAATTTTCAATCCTAGACAGTAAGTAGTTCGTAGTGGACATACGTTGAGGGCAGAACCGTTATCGATCAACACAATCGGTAGCCATTTTCCTAGACTTTTGACAGTTAAGTGCAACGGCTTATTGTGGGATGATTCTTCTGTTGAGAAATTCCTATCACTGAAAGCAGTAACACTGGACTGTTTCTCGGGTACAAGCACTCCAACCAGCTGGTCAGGAGAGATATCAATTAGTATATCCACGTTGTTCAAGGCTTTTAAGACGGCCTGTTGGTGTTTGTGGGATGCCACGAGCAACCCCCAAATGCTTACATTAGCTTGTGTCTTTTTAAGCTGCTTTAGTACTACATCTTCCTCTTCATCATTCTCTCTCTGTTCTCTCTGCTTGTTTCCTCAGTTCCTCTGTGCCTCGACTCGGTTGCCCCTTTTCCAGCTGTGTGGGCTTAAAGTGTCTTCCACTCCTTATTAGGTGTTTTATCTACTCTTCGAGCTCCCATGGCCTTTCAAACAGGCCAACTACTTCCCAAACTTCGACCACCAGGTCTCCTTTCTCTCAGAAGGCCCAGAAATTATCTATCTCTTCACTGTTCCCTTCATTTCCCCAGAAGTCTTCCTCGATCCCTATTATGTTTTGTGAAATCCAATCGAGCTCTTCGCTAATTGCGGGCTTCAGCTTAAAAAGTTGTGGCAATGACACTTCAACCAACGGGTCTTCGTAACAGCAGGACGGGGGAAGGCCTCATGGCTCTCACGGGCCTCTGTGGTCGTGTGACTCTTTGACTACTAGGTGCCATTCCGGCACATCTTCTCCTTCATCATATTCTATATCTGTGAATTCCTGCTCGACTTCTTCCAACTCCCACATGTTGTTCTCTTCCTGATAATCCCACTCGAGTGAACATGAGATAAGTCCATCAGGAAGAGGTGTCCTCGATTTTGGCTCATCGAGAGGAACAATGTATGTGGAAGGGTCCAATGCAAGACTTGCGATTCCTAACAAATTTACTCGGAGAGTACTTCCCTCTTTCTGCTCCTTCTTCTCCTCAGCTTTCATACTGACTGGTGGATTTTCTTATTGCATGTTCTCACTATCGACGTCCTTTTCTTTTGAAGAATAGCCCATTTTTTATACTGCTTTTCCTACTTCTCCTATTTCAAAACTCGAGTTAGCCTTCCCATACCAAGATGCCCCTTGATGCCAGGCTATATCATTGCTCGAAATGATCGGGACGTGCCACTTGATATCAATTTCGGCCTCTTCTAATCATCTAATGCCTCAAGACGGGCCAGATCTTTTCATAGGTGTTTGACTTCTTCATCTTCTTTATCATCGACAGGGGGAGGGGTTTCCTCTTCATAGATGATGAAAATCAGCAAGGTGAAAGAATCATCTTCAATCAAATCCCGAATAAGGTCATCAAGCCACAACACCTCCTATCCAGATGGAAAATCTACAATCGGCTTTGGTTCGGTTACGAAAACTATGAACTTAGTGGGATCAGATCCTTTCAACTCTCCCCTGATGGCATTTACATTCTGCTGATTGGCATGATTCAGAAGAAGGTTGGTAGTAACATTCATCTTCTGAGTGGCAGTGGGTGGAGGGATCACTTTGTTGTCAATCAAATCTTGAATTTCATGCCGAAGTCTCATGCAGTTGTTGACTAAATGGTCGTGCCCCTGGTGAAAGGCACAATACTGGGTAGAATTATATCAGGGTGGTAGAGGATTTGGAGGCAGAGTTGGCTTTAAAGGCTTTATGTGGCCCCTCTCAATCAAATGGCATAGGATGGATGCCAACAGCACGGTGAGTTGGGTGAAGGTTCTCTTCTAATTTTGGGATGGGTTTTGGGCAACCGGTTGAACAAATGGGCTTGCCTTATTTGGATTGGGATTTAACAAGTTTACTTCGTAACTTCGGCTTACTCCATTGGCGGCATTATTCTAATTATCAATATACAATTTTTGGATCATTTTTTGACTCGGTTTTCCTTTTTCAATATCCCCGGATTGCAGAGCATCCTCTATCTATACCCCTGCATCAAAAATTTGCTCAAACATCATCAATGGCCGTCTGATCAAATACTTGCAGAATTACAGTTGTAGGTTCTTTACCACCATTCTTACTTGTTCTTTCTCAGTGGGCCGACTCATCATCTTAGCTGCTGTAGTCCTCCATCGGGTTAGGAATTCCACAAAAGACTCTTTGACTTCTTGTCATGTGGTCTAGAGCTCCCGGGTGGTAACATCGAGCTGAATGTTGTAGTTGTACTGATTGACAAATACAGTGGTGTAGCGACCCGATGCATTTTATATTTTCAATTAATTACTTTGACAAAAATTACATTTCCCGAAATGAATTATTGTGATAAATAAAGCATATTATAAGTGATTGGGGTGTAATGGGACATCGAGATATTAAATTACGATAAATTCTATAATGTCAGAAAACTTTACTAATGTTATTAAATTTAAAATTAATTTGGGCAAAATGAAATAAATTATTTTAGTATAAACAAAATAATAAATATATTAATGCCCAATTTAATTTATGTGTTCAATTGTGATTTTTCTAGAAGATTCAAGAGAGAAAAAGACAAGAAGAAAAAAAAAAGAAGGCCAAACAGCCACATTCACCCGCCAGCCTTATCTTATACTTTTCTTCTTCTTTTGTTGATTTTGCAATTGGTAGGATTATTCCAGAATATTGGAGATAAGTGGAAGAAGAAAATAAAAATAAAATAATAAAGAAAAAAAAAACGAAAACACTCAGGTTTTCTTCCCAAGGAGACCCGATGCCCCCCCACCCCCCACCCCACCCCCAAAACCCCGACAGTCGCCCCACCGCTGCGCCACCACCACCAGATACCGCGACCACCGGCAACCACACCCCAGTCACCCTAGCCACGTCGCCGGCGTCCTCTTCCTCGGTTCCTCTTTTCTTTCTCTGCGTAGTCACCATGGATGTGAGCTCTAGGTTTTGCCCCTCTCTCACTCGAAATTGATCAATTTACACACAAAGGAGGATGCTAATTGGAAATTAAGTGTCATATGGTGTGAGCTTTACAATCAACCGCCAGAAATCTGAATCGATGGAGTGCCGAAGGCTTAAAATTGGGGATTTTGCTCCCATAAGGTAGGAGCTTGACTAAAATATGATGTATTTTGTAGATGTCTGTCAATTTCTAAGTTAAATCTATGAAACCTTAAAAATTTTGAGAATTTACTTAAAACCCTAGTTAAATTCATAACTAACTTGGTTGGAACCCTAGCTAATTGAATGTGAAGATGATATTAGAATACCTCAAGGGTTGTTTGGATATTGTAACTTTTTAATTCGAAAATTTTATGTTAAATTGATGATTTAACTTAGAAACTTGGAAACTTGTTAGCCCAAAAAAAATTGTAGTTTGTGTGACGGTTTCATATAAATTGGATGAAAGCTTGAAATTGGAACTCATAGTTTGTAGTTTAGCTAGGTGACTTGAAGATTTAATAATTAAAGACTAATTTGGTGGCTTGAACTCAAATCTTGGAAGTTGTGGTTAAAATTCTAGTTAAATTCATGATCTAATCTTATGGTTGTGTGATGTAATGATGAAAATGGATGATTAATGAGTTGTTAGAGCCGTGTAACTTGTAAAGTTGTGGATAGAGGGCTGGATTAATAGGTTGCTTAAAAACCTGGGAATATGGATATTAAGAACCTCACTTGTGATGTCGGGTGCCCTTAAACTCATTAAATTGACTTATTCAAGCGGGAACTAAACTTGTGATTTGCTAATCTACAAACTTTAAGCTAAATTCATGACTTAACTTCATGATTTACATTGTTAAAAGAGTAGATTTCCTAAAAATTGGACTAATAGGTGGGATTGAGCCATTGCAAATGTGATAGTTAATATATGGGTTGGTTACTTGAGATGAGAGAAATTTAACCACACCCTAACTAATTAGTGGGAATCTTTAACAATTTGAATAAACTATGTGCCATGGGAATTTGTAACCCTTGAGTTGAATTAGCAAAGTCAGCTTGGAGATTTATCACTTGGAAGCAAAGTTCTTAAGTTTGACATAAGAGTTTGACACATTTCACATAGGTTTAGTTACACCTGTAATGTTGTAACGCCTCGAACCCGGGTCACGAGAAACACCCACGAGCAACCGTTTTGGGATATTATAATCCTCTAAAATCGACTGCACAAACGGGTCAACATCGCAACATTTAAAGGAAAGCTAAAACATTTGTAAAAAGGCACTATCGAGGGTTTATTTAGAACAAAAGAAGAGTCCATCATAACATAAACAAAATCCTCCCTCGAGGCATGATCAATTCTTTTGAAAAGATTAAAACTATACAAAGCGGAATCCCACACCCCACCCGAGGTCTCACTCTCAAAATATATACATGCATTAGATATATCTATCACAAGGCTTACAAAACATGGTTCCACAATCTAAAACATGTAAAACAATACATGTTCCAAAAAAAATAAATAAAAAGACTACAGATCTTCTACCCCCCTCCGCCTCCTCTAGATCAACCTGCATGATCATATGGACCTAAAAAATATTTTTAAATCCCACATCGTGAGCCAAAACCCAACAGAAACTAGACAAACATGTAATAAAAGCTAAACATGCTAACAGAATAATATGAATGCTATGACTCTCTCGAGCCTCGAAAATGATTTTTCATGATCAAAACGAGATGAGAAAAGAGATGCAAATTTCGACTCACACGAGCCTCAAAACCAGTTTGAGAATAGAAACATAAGCAACACATGTAACCCACGCGACTCACGCAACTCACGCAACACATGCAACCCATGTAACACACGCAACACATGCAACCCACGCAACACGGGCAACACATCCAACCTGTGCAACTCACGTAATACACGCAAACCACACAACTCACGCAGCACACGCATCTTTAGGACCACATTTCCCTCCTTCATTATGCATCTTCAGGACCACATTTTTGTCCCTCACTATGCATGATTGCATTTTCACAGAATTTCATCGTAGGACCACATTTTCGCCCTTCATTATGTATTTCATGGGGTTTCACCGTAGGACCACATTTCTGCCCTAACTAACGCATCTTAAAAACTAAAGTTTTCATGCACACAACGATATAAAAACACCATATTTCACATAACAACATCATCCCCGAAGAATGACAGCAAAAGAAACCCCTAAGGCCACATCACGTCCTGCTAAAAAAAAAGAAAGAAAAACACCTAATACAGGAGTTCAGTCAACTGAAAACCACCATTCAATCAACTGAAAAACTACTGGAACCAAGTCAATCAATTGAACCCTCTCCCAGGCCATTCAGTCGACTGAATCACCCACCTCAGTCGACTGAATGCCGGAGAAAAGCCCTAGCCAACGAAAAAACTCTATAGATCCATGCACAAGCTCGAATCAAACCAACCAAACTCGCATTTTTTTAAAACTCACGGACATACACGAGTCTGACAAACTCAAAAGAAACCGTAAAAACCAACAACCTCAAAGAAAAACCATAAAGAACACTTTAAAAACCTTTTTATCCAACCAAACCCGTTTTAAGGACAAAAACCCACTTTTCATGCATTTTTAAACGGTAAAAACACATACAATTCCACGTTGCATCCCTTTAAGATATGAGAGTCTAGGATCCTAGCTCATTGAACTGAAAGCTCAACGCCTTGAACTCCGTAAAAAATAAACTTCATTGAAACGAGATTCTGTCTGGATGAACGCGAAGCCCTCGACAAGGATACTAAGGATCCGCTATTTGATCACCAAAAATCGAGCCCAAATCAAAAAAAAATCTAGAGAGAAGGTGGAGCTTTTGCTTGAGAAAAAGAAACTTAGTCAAGAGGATTTCAAAATATCCTAAAATATCTAGTCAAGGCTGATATTAATAGGGCCCACAAAAAATTTTCTAACTTTTCGGCACAACGCCCAACGACCCTGGGATCCAACTCAACATGCATTTCTAAACTCAAACATGCATAAAACACATATAAACATGCTATTGTAAAAACAATAAACAACACGTTGAAAATCTCTGCAAAAATTAAATCGGGTCAGAGTCTCATAACTCTACCCTCCTTAAAGAAATTTCGTCCCCATCGATCACCATTGACACAGGCACCCTAGGGTCAGCCAAACCACTCCTAGGATAAGGTTAGACATGGTCATGTCAAGAATGATAAGATCAAACTCTAAACAACGGATAACTACCTCAAAGACACAAGATCTACAAACTCGTCCCAACCCCACATTCTCACCGACCGAGGTCTCTACACACAACGTACCACCCACGGAGTCCGTCTTCCACTCCAAAGTAGATGAAATGAAGAAACACGATGCTCCCGTGTCAATAAGAATCCTGGCCCAAGATCTGCATACTGAGAAAGTACCTCTGTTCACTAGAGGAATAGCTGTATCATTAGGCACGACCGGTGCCTTGGAAGAACTGGGATCTGTAAGGGCATACACTCAGCCCTGTGTCACTATAGTCTGCCCACCATAACTCGGGGCTGTAGGTTATCGTATTGACTGGACTAATGTACCCCCATCTATAACTTGGGAAGTTTAAACTACTGGCTGCTGCTGCCAATAAACCTGTTGATCCTGCGTGAGCAGAACAATTGGCGCACCTTCCGTGCTTGGTACACTGCCTCCCTGAGGACAGTTCTTGTGAATATGCCATGAGTGGCCACACCCAAAACAAACTGGCGGCTCCCTCCCCTGTGATTGATGTGGTACTAAACTCTGGGATTGCCTCGACTGTGGGCAATTCGCCACACAATGCCCAGGCTGCCTGCACCGATAACAGACCAACTCCCTTTGCTCTGGCCTCCCAGACGAAGCCACTAATGATGCTGGTGCGAAAAACTGTTCCCGTGATCTAGATAAATGAGAACCAGGGCCAAAGGTCCTCTACCACTTATTGGAGTGCTCACCTGACTATGCCTCTACTCCACTCTATTGTGCCCTAACTTCTCTAGAACCATGAGTCTTACTCAGCGTGTTCCCGATCATTGCTGCTAACTCTACCAACTCTATAAAAACATGTAACAACTCGGCTCAAACCCTAGTATTAGCGACGGATAGACAATGAGAACTTATGTCGCTACATGAATAGAAAAAACCCTAATTAACCCGAAACCCTAAAAAAACCAAATACTTAGAGGCAAAGTCCTAATACTCATAAAAGTCTCAGGACAGCTTAAATTAAGTAAATAACGTAAAATATAAAATTAAAAATTAAAAATTAAAAATTCTCATAATTAGAATAAAATGACCATTTTGCCCCTAGTACAGCAAAAAGTCCTAAAAATTTAAAATTTGATACATGGACACCCAAAATTATATATTTGTACACAATTAATTAATAAAAGATAAAATAACAATAAAAATGACCAAATTACCAATGCATGGCCAGTCACCTAGGGAAATGTGCCCAAAAAGTTACTTTTTGCCTTTTTAAGCTTAAAAATAAAAAATATATATAAATTAAGCATTATTTTAAACTAATAATTTTTATACAAGTGATATATATAATGATATAATAATAAAGGTCAACAAAAGTAAACAAATAATTATTTAAACTCTCTACACAATAAATAAGTTAAAAAGTCATTTCATGTCAAACTAGCTTAAATTGATTTAAAAGTCTATACCTAATTAATTGCTATCAAAATTATGATAAATCATGAAAAGACTAATTAATTATAAACACATTAATATAATAGGTTTTAGTAGGTTTAGATATCAAAAAGATACATAAAATTAATATTTTATGCATTTTCTTTCACAAAATGGTTCCAAAACTCAATTTAAACCTTAATTTAATACAAAATCAGTTTTGGTCTGCCTCAAACCTCCCATGCAACTAATGAATATTTAGAAAATTTAATATTTGCTTACATGCAATAATTAAGCCTCCATTATAATTTTGTTATAAAAACATACCAAACACCCCATTCTCCCCTATGCAATTCGGTTGAGAGAAGGTGAGAGAGAGACCACAAAAATTTTCTAAGTGTTCTCAAGGAAGAAGGAGAGAAGAAGGAAGGAAGATGGAAGGAGAAGCTAGGAGGAATCTAGGAAAAAGTTTTAAAGGTAAGACCCATTATTCTTCAACCTTTTTAGCATCAAAAGAGGTAAGCAAATCTCTTAAAACCTTCTAATATTCTCTCATAAGATAGCCCTCAATCCATCTCTATAATAAACCCTAAAAATAAGAAACAAGTAATAAATCAAAAAGACGTCGTAGGAGTTGTTTATAGACTGTTTGTGTATGATCAAGTCTTGCATGTGCTTGCATGTGAATATTTTTGAGTTTTATGGCTTGAATATGTTATGGAGTTTTGGTTTATACGAGTTTATAACATACATGCAAAGAAAATACATCAAAATTAATCTAACATGGGCTAAGCCATTAAAACCCTAAATAACCTAATTTTCTAGACATGCAAACATTCTGTCACCAATTTTAAAATATCACAAGTAATTTTAGAAACTTTATCTTAAAGTGATTTTTATGTCCCGACCTAGATTATTGAGTTCTCTTTCATAAAAAATTAGTTTGAAGTTATTTCATTTGATAGAACTCCAGATATACCCTTTTTCCCAAAGAGTGTCAGGATTTGACCATTTTGAGTTGCAGACCTCAAAACCCCAAGTTAAAGTGAGAACCAAGCTTAGGTCAAAACATAAAACTTGTACATAACACATTTAGCTTACTGTCCACCAACAATGAGCCAAAAATATGAAGTCTGGATAGGTCAAAACCTTTCCCAAAGTCACTGTTGTGTTTTAGGGACTGACAGAGCTCTTTGTCACACCTTTTTGTGAGACCAAAACCCTAAGTTTTTAAATGCCAAATTCAAAAGTGGTAAACATGAAGAATGTATCTAACATATTAAAATAAACACTGAGAAAAAATCAGCCCAAAATAACCTCGGATGGTACCCCAAAGGTTTTGAGCATTCTCTATTGAAAACCTATTTTGCAGACCCTTTTAAGACTAACTAAACTCTTTTTATAAATTGGCCAAAATCTCAAACCTTTTCCAAACAACTTACCCTAGCACAAAACATGAAACTTTTAAGGGACACCTTAAAATAAAACCTCCCCAAAAATTAGTGCCATAACCCTTGAATTGATGCCCCAAAACCGTGGTCAACAGAGGCCCAAATTCTGCATTTTCCTCTGTAAAGTGCTGAACGGCTTTCACTTAAATAAAATAAATAACCCTTTTCCCTATGAATTGACCTTAGTGTTAAACATGAAAGATGTATAAAATATTTTTATCTAATTGGTGTTCAAAAATTAAAAATTAAATCCATACCTAGGTACCTCAAAACACTGCTATAATTTTAAAATTGACAATTAAATACTTACTTAAAATTTGCTAAGTACTTGATTCGCATGTTACTTTATGAAACTTGAGTATGTTGACTTTATATGAACTTTATGAGTAATTGGTGTATGAAAATGATAATTTTGATGAAGTGAACTCATGCTGATAGTTCGATTCTATGTCACATAAATTATGGTTATGCTTCGCATGCTTGTACTTTATGCTTTAGCAAGTTGTACCATGTGCTATGTCGTGTTTATATGCCATGCTCTAATTAATTGCACACGAGAATCATATTGCACGTCATGATCATTCCTACATTTCATCTTGGGTTATCGGAGTCCCTTTCGTACCTTTCAAATTGGGTTGGGTGACATGAAAATCATTCTTTCAGTGATTGTTGATCTAGGGCGTCCCTGGTTTCCATATTGAAATTAAATTGGGAGATTGTTTATTATAAAAAGGGGGATTAGGCACCATGGGTTCGTAACTAGATTTAATTAGACTTTGGGTTGACGCCTAACGAGCATCCTGGTCCTTAATGTGGGATCGGTTGGCCTGGGATAAGGAAGGATAAAAATTGGATAAAGGCCTGCCCCCACGCCGTTGCCATTGCGTAAAACGGCTAAGGCACGTAGCCAAGGTGAGGGTTTACCTTTCGCCACGAGGCGAGGATAGGTTAGGTGATCAATGTACCATCAAGTCTACTCTATAATTTCTGGCATGGAATTCATGTTATTGTTCTAGAAGTACGTTGGGTTGGGCTACTACATTGCATTCATCTGCATCACGCACTCGCACAATTGTTCTTATATATGCTTGCCCTATTGAAAATGATAAATTGTCTATCTCTTTGGCCTTAAATTTGTATTGGGTAATATACGATATATATTGTAGGATATTTTGTTATGAGTTTGTTAGACGATTTAGGAAATTTGCTTCTGGGCTCTGGCTCATGGCATTCGTGCCATAGGTGAAGAAGAAGAACAATTTGAGAAAGGCGGGTTGGTTGAAGAAGAAGATTTTGGGGAAGAGGTAGAATGGCAGGAGCCAGTAGATCCCAACAGTGCCTCTTGAAGACGTAGGATATTCGCTTTTTGATCTTTTGTTGAATTTTCTAGATGACTGTAATCAGTAAGTATTTTGAACAAATTATGAACCGTTAATAATGTAGTAATTATCATATATAATTATGAATACTCGCCTAGAATATCTCCCTTATTTATAGTTACGTATGTCCCGACGTGCCCAGAAGACGGGGCGGCACAAAACACGCAGCCTCAATCCTGCCACTCGCTCCCTAGTCGCAGGCGTCAAACCCCGCTCAAACCTCCTCGAACGTAGCTCGTCTGTAACCACCAATTCCAGTGCAAAACGGGATAGACTAGTAAATCTGGCTCTATACTGCACAACACTCATCACTCGCTGAGTGAGAGCGTAGAACTCCTCTCTGTATAGGTCCCTTGAGGAAGCAAGAAAATATTTCTCCAGAAAAACCCCTTATAAAAACTGCCCACGTGCCCTCCACAGTATTCCTAGTATATTTTCACCACTCATAGGTGTCACCCCTGAGCTGGAATGCGGCAAAAGTAACCCTCTATTCTTCCTCAACTATCTGTAGTGTATCATGGATCTGGGTCACAAGTTCCAACCATTCTGTAGCTATCGTGGGATCAGGATCCCCAGCAAAGGTAGGAGGGTCAAGACGCCGAAACTCTTGTATCGCCACGGTCGCCCTCAGCTCAGGCACTCTCACTCTCTCCTTAGCAGTCTCAACTAACTGACGAATGGAGCCTTCCATATCACGCAGCAACTCTATCGCGTCCATCGGTCCTTGGGAAGCATTTGCATTCCCAGCATAAGGGATTAGCATATCCCCTTGGCCAAACCCACGGCCATAGCCTCAACCACGCCTCGTCCTCTCCGCGCAGACATCACTTCTATACGAAAGGAATATAAAACATAAGATGCAGCACATTGCACTAACAAAAATAGTAACCACATAATCATGCTAACACTTAGCTAAAAACAATCTTGCAAACATGTCTCACATATTGAGGAGAACCGACAAGAGTGACGCGTCAATTTGAATAACCTATTTAGATTTCTTGTCAAAAAACACGTCGGTCAAACGCATTTCTAACTTGGCTTCCAAGTTTGTTAATCTAAACGCCTAGAGGCCAAACTAATCAAAACCTAAGGTCTAATCCCCATGCTCACATATACACAAAATTTAATTACTCAACAAGCTAACACGTTCATGTTATCAAAACATCCAAACACATACAATCAAGCACACGCAATTAGTCTTACGAGGTGATGCACCCTCTTTCCACGGCTCTTAGGTATTCGAACCCAGTGGTCTTATACCATTTGTAACGCCCCGAACCCGGGTCAGGCAAAACACCTACGAATATGGGATATCATGATCCACCAAAATCGACCGTACAAATGGGTCAACATCACAACATTTAAAGGAAAGCTAAAACATTTGTAAAAAGACACTACCGAGGGTTTATTTAGAACCAAAGAAGCGTCCATCAGAACTTAAACAAAATCCTCCCTCGAGGCATGATTATTCTTTTGAAAGGAATAAAACCATACAAAGTGGAAACCAACACCCCACCCAAGGTCTCACTCTTAAAATACATACATGCATTAGATATATCTGCCACAAGGCTTACAACACAGGGTTCCACAATCTAAAACATGTAAAACAATACATGATCTAAAAGAAACAAAAAAAAGACTACAGATCTTCCGCACCCCTCCGGCTCCTCAAGATCAACCTGCATGATCATATGCACCTGAAAAATATTTTCAAATCCAACACCGTGAGCCAAATCCCAGCAGAAACTAGACAAACATGTAATAAAAGCTAAACATGTTAACGGAATAATAGGAATGCTACAACTCTTTCGAGCCTCGAAAATGGTTTTTCATGATCAAAACGAGATGAGAAACGGGATGTAAATTTTGACTCACACGAGCCTCAAAACCAGTTCGAGAACAGAAACATAAGCAACACATGCAACCCATGCAACACACGCAAAACATGCAACCCACGCAACACGTGCAACACATGCAACCCGTGCAACTCACGCAACACACGCAAACCACACAACTCACGCAACACACGCATCTTTAGGACCACATTTTCATCCTTCATTATGCATCTTCAGGACCACATTTTTGTCCCTCACTATGCATGACTGCATTTTCATAGAATTTCACCATAGGACCACATTTTCGCCCTTCATTATGCATTTCATGGGTTTTCACCGTAGGAACACATTTCTGCCCCAACTAATGCATCTTAAAAACTAAAGTTTTCATGCACACAATTATATAAAAACACTACATTTCACATACCAACGTCATCCCCGAAGAATGACAACAAAAGAAACCCCCAAGGCCACATCACGTCCTGCCAAAAAAAAAAAAGAAAGAAAAACACCTAATACAGGAGTTCAGTCGACTAAAAACCACCATTCAATCAACTAAAAAGCTATTGGAACCAAGTTAGTCGACTGAACCCTCTCCTGGGCCATTCAGTCGACTGAATCACCCACCTCAGTCGACTGAATGTTGGAAAAAAGCCCTAGCCGACGAAAAAACTCCACTGATCCATGCACAAGCTCGAATCAAACCAACCAAACTCGCATTTTTTTAAAACCCACGAACATACACGAGTATAACAAACTTGAAAGAAATCATAAAAACCAACAACCTTGAAGAAAAACCATAAAGAACACTTTAAAAACCTTTTTATCCAACCAAACCCGTTTCAAGAACAAAAACCCACTTTTCATGCATTTTTAAATGGTAAAACACATGCAATTCCACGTTGCATCTCTTTAAGACATGAGAGTCTAGGATCCTACCTCGTTGAATTAAAAGCTTAACGCCTCAAACTCTGTAAAAAACAAACTTCGTTGAAACGAGATTCTATCCTGATGAATGCGAAGCCCTCGGCGAGGATACTAAGGATTCGCTATTTGATCGCCAAAAATTGAGCCTAAATCGAAAGAAAATCTAGAGAGAAGGTGGCGCTTTTGTTTGAGAAAAAGAAACTTAGTCAAGAGGATTTCAAAATATCCTAAAATATCTAGCCAAGGCTGATAGTAATAGGGCCCACCAAAAATTTTCCAACTTTTCGCCACAACGCCCAACGGCCCTGGGATCCAACCCAACATGTATTTCTAAACTCGAACATGCATAAAATACACACAAACATGCTATTGTAAAAATAATAAACACGTTGAAAATCACCGCAAAAATTAAAACAGGTCAGGGTCTCACAACTCTATCCCCATTAAAGGAATTTCATCCCCGTCGATCACCGTTGACACAGGCACCCTAGGGTCAGCCAAACCACTCCTAGGATAGGGTTAGACATGGTCATGTCGAGAATGATAAGATCAAACTCTAGACAACGGATAACTACCTCAAAGACACAGAATCTACAAACTCGTCCCAACCCCACATTCTCACCGACCGAGGTCTCTACACACAACATACCACCCACAGAGTCCATCTTCCACTCCAAAGCAGATGAAATGAAAAAACACGATGCTCCTGTGTCGATAAGAACCCTGGCCCAAGATCTGCACACTAAGAAAGTACCTCTGCTCACTGGAGGAATAGCTGTATCATTAAGCATGACCGGTGCCTTTGAAGAACTGGGATCTGTAAGGACATACACTCAGCCCTGTGTCACTCTAGTCTGCCCACCATAACTTAGGGCTGTAGGTTGTTGTATTGACTGGACTGATGTACCCCCATTTGTAACTTGGAAAGTCTACACTGCTGGCTGTTGTTGCCAATAAACCTGTTGATCTTGCATAAGCAAAACAATTGGTGCACCTTCCGTGCTCGGTACACTGCCTCCGTGAGGATAGTTCTTGTGAAGATGCCATGGCTGGCCACACCCAAAACAAACTATCGGCTCCCTCCCCTTTGGCTGATGTGGTACTAAACTCTGGCACTACCTCGACTGTGGGAAATCCGCCACATAATGCCTAGGCTGCCAGCACCGATAATAGACCAACTCCCTTTGCTCTAGCCTCCCAAACGAAGCCACTAATGATGCTGGTGCAAAAAACTGCTCCCGTGATCTAGATAAATGAGAACCAGGGCCAAAGAACCTCTACCGTTTATTAGAGCGCTCACCTGACTGTGCCTCTACTCCACTCTGTTCTGCCCTCACTTCTCTAGGTCCACGAGTCTCACTCAGAGTGTTCCCGATCACTGCTGCTGACACTACCAACTCTATAAGAACTTGTAACAACCCGGCTCAAACTCTAGTATTGGTGACGGATAGACAATGAGAACTTAAGTCGCTACATGAATACAAGAAACCCTAATTAACCCAAAACTCTAAATTTGACCTGAAAAATCCTAAAAGACCAAATACTTAGAGGCAAAATCCTAATACTCAGAAAAGTCTCAAGACAGCTTAAATTAAGTAAATAATATAAAATATAAAATCAAAAATTAAAAATTCTCATAATTAGGATAAAATGACCATTTTGCCCCTATTACAACAAAAAATCTTAAAAATTTAAAATTTGACACATGGACACCCAAAATCAGATATTTGTACACAATTAATTAATAAAAGATAAAATAACAACAAAAATGACCAAATTACCCTTGCAAGGCCAGCCACCAAGGAAAATGTGCCTAAAAAGCTACTTTTTGCCTTTTTAACGTTAAAAATGAGAAAAAAAAATGTATAAATTAAGCATTATTTTAAACTAATAATTTTAATACTAGTGATATATATAATAATATAATAATAAAGGTCAACAAAAGTAAAGAAATAAATATTTAAAGTTTCTACACAATAAATAAGTTAAAAAGTCAATTCTTGTTAAATTAGCTTAAATTAACTTAAAAGCCTACACCTATTTAATTAATTGCTATCAAAATTATGATAAATCATGAAAAGACTAATTTAATTATAAACACGTTAATATAATAGGTTTTAGTAGGTTTTGATACCAAAAAGATATATAAAATTAATATTTTACGCATTTTATTTCACAAAATAGTACCAAAACTCAATTTAAACCTTAATTTAATACAAAATCAGTTTTGGTCTGCCCCAAACCTCCCATGCAACCAATGAAAATTTAGAAAATTTAAAATTTGCTTACATGCAATAATTAAGCCTCCATTATAATTTTGTTATAAAAACATACCAAACACCCCATTCTACCCTATGCAATTTGGCTGAGAGAAGGTGAGAAAGAGACCACAAAATTTTTTTAAGTGTTCTCAAGGAAGAAGGAGAGAAGAAGGAAGGAAGAGGGAATGAGAAGTTAGGAAGAATCAAGGAGAAAGCTTTAAAGCTAAGACCCATTCCTCTTTAACCTTTTTTGCATCAAAAGAGGTAATCAAATCTCCTAAAACCTTCTAATATTCTCTCATAAGATAGCCCTCAATCCATCTCAATAATAAACCCTAAAAATAAGAAACAAGTAATAACTCAAAAAGATGTCGTAGAAGTAGTTTATGGACTATTTGTGTATAATCAAGTCTTGCATGTACTTGCATGTGAATATTTTTAAGTTTTATGGCTTGAATATGTTCTGGAGTTTTAGTTTGTATGAGTTTATGACACGCATGCAAAGAAAATTCATCAAAAATTAACATAACATAGGCTAAGCCATCAAAACCCTAAATAACCTGATTTTCTGGACATGCAAACATTCTGCAACCAACTTTAAAATATCACAAGTAATTTTTGAAACTTTATCTTAAAGCGATTTTTATGTCCCGACCTAGATTATTGGATAGAACTCTAGATATAGCCTTTTTGCCAAAAAGTGTCAGGATTTGACCACTTTGAGTTGTAGACCTCAAAACCCCAAGTTAAAGTGAGAACCAAGCTTAGGTCAAAACATAAAACTTGCACATAACACATTTAGCTTACTGTCCACCAACAATGAGCCAAAAATATGAAGTCTGGATAGGTCAAAACCTTTTCCAAACTCACTGTTGTGTTTTAGATACTGACAGAGCTCTCTGTCACACCTTTTTGTGAGACCAAAACCCTAAGTTTTTAAATGCCAAATTCAAAAGTGGTAAACATGAAGAATGTATCTAACATATTAAACTAAACACTGAGAAAAAATCATCCCAAAATACCCTCGGATGGTACCTCAAAGGTTTTGAGCATTCTCTATTGAAAACCTATTCTGCAGACCGTTTTTAGACTAACTGAACCCTTTTTATAAATTGGCCAAAATCTCAAACTTTTTCCAAACAACTTACCCTAGCACAAAACATAAAACTTGTAGGGGACACCTTAAACTAAAACCATCCGAACAATCAGTGCCATAACCCTTGAATTGATGCCCCAAAACCATGCCAATAGAGGCCCAAATTATGTATTTTTCTCTATAAAGTACTGAACAATTTTCACTTAAATAAAATAAATGACCCTTTTTTCCTAGGAACTGACCTTAGTGTTAAACATAAAAGATGTAGAAAATATTTTTATCTAATTGGTGTTCAAAAATTAGAAATTAAATTCATACCCAGGTACCTCAACTCACTGCTGTAATTTTAAAATTAACAATTAAATACTTACTTAAAATTTGCTAAGTACTTGAGTGGCATGTTACTTTATGGAACTTGAGTATGTGGACTTTATATGAACTTTGTGAGTAATTGGTGTATGCAAATGATAGTTTTGATGAAGTTAACTTATGCCGATAGTTCGATTCCGTGTCACATAAATAATGGTTATGCTTGTACTTGATGCTTTAGCAAGTTGTACCCTATGCCATTTCGTGTTTATATGCCATGCTCTAATTAATTGTACACGAGAATCATATTACACATCATGAGTATTCCTACATTTCATCTTAGGTTATCAGAGTCCCTTTCGTACCTTTCATCTTGGGTTATCAGAGTCCCTTTTGTACCTTTCAAATTGGGTTGGGTGACATGGAAATCATTCTTTCAATGGTTGTTGTTTGGGTGACATGGAAATCATTCTTTCAATGGTTGTTGATTTAGGGCGTCCATGGTTGCCATATTGAAATTAAATAGGGAGATTGTTTATTATAAAAAGGGGGATTAGGCACCATGGGTTCGTCACTAGATTTAATTAGACTTTGGGTTGACGCCTAACGACCATCCTGGTCCTTAATGTGGGATCGGTTGGCCTGGGATAAGGAAGGATAAAAATTGGATAAAAACTTGCCCCCACACCGTTGCCATTGCGTAAAACGGCTAAGGCATGTAGCCAAGGTGAGGGTTTACCTTTCTCAATGAGGCGAAGATAGGTTAGGTGATCAATATACCATCAAGTCTACTCTGTAATTTTTAGCATGGAATTCATTATATTGTTCTAGAAGTATGTTGGGTTGGACTACTGCATTACATTCATCTGCATCTCGCACTCACACAATTGTTCTTATATGTGGTTACCCTGTTGAAAATGATAAATTGTCTATCTCTTTGCCCTTAAATTTGTATTGGGTATTATACGATATGTATTATAGGATATTTTGCTGTGAGTTTGTTAGACGATTTAGGAAATTTGCTTCTAGGCTCCGGCTCATGGCATTCATGCAGCGGGTGAAGAAGAAGAATCATTTGAGAAAGACGGGTTCGTTGAAGAAGAAGATTTTGGGAAAGAGGGAGAATGGCAGGAGCCAGTAGATCCCAACAGTGCCGCTTAAAGACGTAGGAAATTCTCTTTTTAATCTTTTGTTAAGTTTTCCACGGACATAATGTAACTTTTGTTGAATTTTCTAGATGACTGTAATCAGTAAGTATTTTGAACAAATTATGAACCATTAATGATGTAGTAATTATCATATGTAATTATGAATGCTCGGCTAGAATATCTCTCTTATTTATAGTTACGTATGTCCCGACATGCCTGGAAGACGGGGTGTCACAAAACGCGCAGCCTCAATCCTGTCACTCGCTCCCCAGTCGCAGGCCTCAAACCCCGCTCAAACTTCCTACAAATTGTAGCTCGTCTGTAACCACCAATTCCAGTGCAAAACGGGACAAACTTGTAAATCTGGCTTCATACTGCACGATACTCATCACCCGCTGAGTGAGAGCATAGAACTCCTCTCTGTATAGGTCCCTTGAGGAAGCGAGAAAATATTTTTTCAAAAAAACCATCGTAAAAGCTGCCCACGTGCCCTCCACAGTATTCCTAGTATATTTTCATCACTCATGGGTGCCACCCCTGAGCTGGAACATCACTTCTATACGAAAGGAATACAAAATATAAGATGCAACACATTGCACTAACAAAAACATTAACCACATAATCATGCTAATACTTAGCTAAAAACAATCCTGCAAACACGTCTCACATACCAAGGAGAATCGACAAGAGTGACGCATCAATTTGGATAACCTATTTAGATTTTTTGTCAAAAAATATGTCGGCCAAACGCATTTCTAACTTGGCTTACAAGTTTGTTAATCCAAACGCCCGGAGGCCAAACTAATCAAAACCAAAGGTCCAACCCCCATGCTCACATATACACAAAATTCTCATACTCAACAAGCTTACACGTTTATGTTATCAAAACATCTAAACACATACAATCAAGCACACGTAATTAGTCTTACGAGGTGATGCACCCTCTTTTCACGGCTCTTAGGTATTCAAACCCAGAGCTCTGATACCATTTGTAACGCCACAAACCAGGGTCACGCAAAACACCTGCGAATATGGGATATCATGATCCACCAAAACCTGACCGCACAAACGGGTCAACGTCGCAACATTTAAAGGAAAGCTAAAACATTTGTAAAAAGACACTACCGAGGGTTTATTTAGAACAAAAGAAGAGTCCATCAGAACATAAATAAAATCCTCCCTCGAGGCATGATTAATTCTTTTGAAAGGATTAAAACCATACAAAGTGGAAACCAACACCCCACCCAAGGTCTCACTCTCAAAATACATACATGCATGAGATATATCTGCCACAAGGCTTACAATACATGGTTCCACAATCTAAAACATGTAAAATAATACATGATCCAAATGAAACAAAAAAAAAGACTACATATCTTCTGCCCCCTCCGGCTCCTCCAGATCAACCTGCGGATCATATGCACCTGAAAAACGTTTTTAAATCCAACACCATGAGCCAAAGCCCAGCAGAAACTAGACAAATATGTAATAAAAACTAAACATGCTAACAGAATAATATGAATGCTACGACTCTTCCATGCCTCAAAAATAGTTTTTCATGATCAAAACGAGATCCGAAAAGAGATACAAATTTTGACTCGCACGAGCCTTAAAACTAGTTTGAGAACAGAAAGATAAGCAACACATGTAACCCACATAACTCACGCAATACATGCAACCCACACAACACACACAACACATGTAACCCACGCAACACGCGTAACACACGCAACCCGCACAACTCACGCGACACATGCAGCCCGCTCAACTCACGCAGCACACGCATCTTCAGGACCACATTTTCATCCTTCATTATGCATCTTTAGGACCACATTTTCGTCCCTCGCTATGCATGAATGCATTTTCACGGGATTTCACTGTAAGACCACATTTTTGCCCTTCATTATCAATTTCACGGGTTTTCACTGTAGGACCACATTTTTGCGCCAACTAACACTTCTTAAAAACTAGATTTTTCATGCACGCAGCGATGTACAAACACCACGTTTCACATAACAATGTCATCCCCGAAGAATGACAACAAAAGAAACTCCCAAGGCCACAACACAACTTGCCAAACAAAAGAAAGAAAAATACCCCATACAGGAGTTCAGTCGACTGAAAACCACCATTCAGTCGATTGAAAATCTACTGGAACCAAGTCACTCAACTGAGTCACCAACTTCAGTCGACTGAACCCTCTCCCGAGCTATTCAGTCAACTGAATCGCCCACCACAGTCGACTGAATGTCGGAGAAAATCCCTAGCCGATAGAAAAACTCCACAGATCTATGCACAAGCTCGCATCAAACCAACAAAACTCGCATTTTTTTGAAACCCACGGACATACATGAGTCCAACAATCTCGAAAGAAACTGTAAAAACCAACAACCTCGAAGAAAAACCATAAAGAACACTTTAAAAATCTTTTTGTCCAACCAAACTCGTTTCAAGAACAAAAACCCACTTTTCGTGCATTTTTAAACGGTAAAAACACATTCAATTCCGCGTAGCATCCATTTAAGACATGAGAGTCTAGGATCCTACCTCGTTGAGTTAAAAACTCAACGCCTCAAACTCCGTGAAAAACGAACTTCGTCGAAACGAGATTTTGTTTGGATGAACACAAAGCTCTCAGTGAGGATACTAAGGATCCGCTATTCAATCGCCAAAAATCAAGCCCGAACTTAAAGAAAATCTAGAGAGAAGGTGGAGCTTTTGTTTGAGAAAAAAAAAAACTTAGTCAAGAAGATTTCAAAATATCCTAAAATATCTAGCCAAGGCTAATATTTATAGGGCCCACAAAAAATTTTTCAACTTTTTGCCAGAACGCCCAACGGCCTCGGGATCCAACCAACATGCATTTCTAAGCTCGAATATGCATAAAAAACATTTAAAGCATGTAAAAATAATAAACAACACGTCGAAAATCACCGCAAAAATTAAAACGGGTCAGGGTCTCACAAATGTAGTTGATTCAATGATATGTCAATTAAATTGGGTGACAGAATAAGGGCAGAAATGAAGTGTTAGAGACCTCATTACTTGCTATATTAAAGTTTGAATAAGAATTTGTAATTTAACTTGAAAGGTGTGGGACTCTTTTACATAGACTTTGAACTCCATGTTGATTAAGGGTTAAGGTCATGAGATTTGGGTTTTTACACAAAAACTTGGATTCGTGGTTGAATCAATGTTGCAAATTCTGAACGAACAATTTGAGTTAGCTTATGAACTAATGATTTAAAATTGGAAATCTAAAAAATTATTGGATGAATTGAATATGTCAACCTAATGAAAATATGATAAAATACATTATGGATCTGAAATTTAAGCCATAGTTGGATTTAAAGATCCACTAACACTTAGAATGTAAATCCCAAGTAATGGTGTTGTGAAGCTTGATATTCATGGAAATAAAGTCATTAATGAGTTTAAATCACTTTTATTGTGATGATAAATTGTGAATTGAGTAATCATTAACTTGAAATCAATTTTAGAACATTTAGAATTATCCTATGATGTTGGATATTGAATTTAATTTTACGAGTTAAATTGACAACGTTAGCTTGGAAATTTAGAATGGTTGAGTATGTTGCGTGTTGAATCAATGTTGAATGAGGGTTTTGCGAATATTAGCTTGGGCTTGGTGATTTCGTGAACTATAAATTTATAGTTGAATTTTATGACTAGAAAGGAGAGAATTGAGGTTTAATTGGTGATAACTCCATAAAAATTAGTGTAAAGTTTGGTTTGAGCTAAATCTTAAAGTTTGGTAAATTTTGATTCACTTCTAACTAGTGTAGCTATAGCATGTTAATCTTGTAAAAGTTTCATTGAATGTATGGTCTAAAACAAGTTAAAGTTTTCATGTTTAAAAACAATGAATAATGGAAACAAATGATTGAAATGTGGAACTAATAATTGTGGTTGAACTCTTGATTGAAAGAACACCTAAAATTGGATGATTAAGAAACAATTGATGAGGAACCCTTGTTGTGGTAATGTGAAACTTATTTTGAGGCATAAGATACTGAACTTGATAAATGGGATAATAGGATTAAAAATGGCGATTTGGGAAAATGTCTTGTGAACATGGTTTGGGATCAATAAATGGTATGCTCATAGATGTTATAATGAATTATGATTCATGGTTTACAATTGAATTGGGGAGAGGAACCAATTTTTGGGTTAGACTCCCGATTTGTTAAAATGATAATGATATGATAAATCAAATATGGAACCGACTGTTGTGATTGATGTGATTAAGTTGGGCTTGACTAGCTCCGTAGTGAAAGACCAAAAACTTGCGCAAGATGGGTGCCGTGTGCCCTTGGGTTAGCCCCCGTAAAACACATGTGATTGTGTTGTAGTGAGTTATAGAGCTATCTATTATCCAAAGGTTTCGCATAACCTGTTGGGGGAATAGGGAGGGATTTCTATAAGCTGCACCCAATGTTGGTTTCAGATGATTGTAGTGGTGAGTTATAGAGCTATCTATTACCTAACGGCTTTACGTAGCCTGTTGGGGGAATAGGAAGGGGTTTCTATAAGCTGCACCCTACGTCAGTTTGGTATTTGAGTAATGAGATAAATAAAAGAAAATCAACTTTGAAAGAACATACAATGAAAATAAAAGAGGATGAAATTTGAATAAAAATAAATAAATGGGAATCTAACAATCTCATGGTTAAATGAAATAGATAATGAAAAGTACGACTTATGGGATCATTTGGTTATGTGGGAACAAATGAGATGAATTAATTGATAATGGAAACGAAGGAACTTGGTTAGCAACAGCATATATACGAACTAGATCTCGAGTAGAGAAGTTGTGATTGTTAAATTTCGAATGTTGGAATGTCAGGTCTGTGTTAGGGTAACAAGTTAAATGAGATAAGGAAATGAAGTAATGGGGATAAAGATCATATATAATAACTTTACTAACAAGGTAAGGTATATGGATGACATACCTGAAATGATGAAATTGAAAGAAAGAGATTGGTTATGTTAAGATAAATGAGTAAAAATGGGTAAATAGCTTTGTTAAAACAAGAAAGGTGTGGGTGAGTCCTAATTTGACTATGAAAATGTGTTGGTTGTTATTGCATAATAGCATCTCCTCACACCTCACATATTATGCATCACATCATTTTTAGTCATTATACTAGGAGCTTCGGCTCACGTTTGTTGAATTAAATTTTTTTACAGGTAACGATGGTCAAGAAAATGCTTAAATGACGGACTTATATTGAGTTTGAAAAAAAGGACGGATGTTTATGTTTGTAATTCAAATTTGTAGATCGTTTATTTTGTAATTTGTAGGGATATTAAAAACTATTGAAGAATACGAGAACCAAATGTATGTAGTGATACTTTGAGTAGATGCTTATAAGACTTATGTTTTGAAATGTTTAAGAAAAAGAAGAATATCTCATGGATGAATGTAATAATTAAGAGAAATAAATAAAGTTTTAGATGTATAATGAATAGTTAAGGCGCATGTATGTCTCTTAATCTTGTGGACTTTCACTTGAAAAATGTGTGTACATGTAATGAAATGGAGAAGGTAGCTAGTAAGTAGTTTTGACTGTGGTTTGGGAATTGTGATCCAGGCTGAGCCTAAGTATATGTTGTTAGTTAAGTTTGACAGGTTATTATAAATGGAATAGTCCATAAAACGGAGGAAACTCTGCCGAAATTTTAAATTTTTATACTTAGAATATTTCTCAAAGATGGGGATGTAACAGCTTTTAAAACAACTTAAATCCAACTATTTTTCTTTAAAGCACGTTCTAACCATAAATTGGGTTTTACAAAAAGGAGTCCCATCGGTTATTCTGTAAAGTTGGGTTATCAAGTGGGGTTCACGTGCCTCGGAGTCGAGGGCGTGATAGGTGGCAATGTCTTCCCATGTTCTCGTCTTGGCAGCATCTAAAGACAGAAACCATTTCTGAGCGACTCCTGACAAAGATCGTTGGAAAAGCAGGGCTTTTAATTGGTCATTAATACCCATTGGCAACAAGGTCCCCACATACATTCTGAGATGAATCCTCAGATCTACGGTTCCGTCAAATTTCTCCATATCAGGCATCTTGAATTTCTTGAGAAGTTTAGCATCGGGAAAGAGATAAAGTCCCTCGACATCCAACATATAGTTTTCGACACCTCAGGCTTTCCTTAAAATCTTCTCTAACTTATCAACCTTATCAAACAATATTGATTCTTTTGTGGCCTGAATGTTTGGGATCCCCGGTCGAATAGGCTGTGTAGTAGCTACTTGCTAAGCTCCCTCGGGTCCTACGTTGTCATCCCAGATATCATTTCCTACTCCATTCTCTTGATCATTTGGAACAACCACGTTGGGCTCCGAGACTCGAGTCTATAAGGCCTGAATCTGAGCCTGACATGTGTTTGAAGCCTAGCTTGATTCGTCATAGGAGTACTAACCCCTTCAACTGTCCGTTGCAATTCTAGGATTACCCTCATCATGTCAGCCTCGGTCAGTTCTGGATCTGCCATCGGCAATCTCAATTAGCTAATACGTTTGAGTCTTCCGCTTGGAGATCAAGGCCAAGTGCGTATAGGTTCTTCTCTATCTGAAGCTATAATCCTGGGCCTCTGAACTGAAAGGGCTTACACAAACCAAAAAACTCATCAGTCGGGCTTAGACTCAAAATAACTCACTCTCGAAAATAGACTCATACGAATCGGTAAACTCTCACGTAAACTCAAACAACTCTCCCTCGACGACGGATCTTGAAAACGAAGGCTAACCCTAATCGGGGTGCTACTATATAAACAAAAGCATCCATAAAAAGAAAATCACATAACTCTAAAAGATTTATTGATCCTAAAAGACGGGTTCTAAGAAGTTATATGCATATGAAAACGTCGGTAGGTTTTCACTCAGTGTAACTTCTGAATAGAATTAAGAATATACCTCCCAATGCCAAGGATAGTGCAAAGCATGGTCAAACGGCACGCAATAACTCTTTTTGCGACATCTATGAAAGCATGTGGCCAGAAAACTTGTTGGCTTCCCCGACATAGCCCTGACACAGTAAACTGACCAAGGTATCGGATAGGCGGAGCGGGGGTTTGAGAATCAGGCACACAAATATGAAAATGTAGATGTGAATACCGATAAAAAAAGAGAGTTTATAATAAGAACCATTGACATTTTGAGTTGAGTCCTCTTATGATTTTTTTGTTAAAAAACCAATCACCAGCGGAGTCGCCAGAGAAACTACGGGCGTTTTCGAAGAAGATTGGGGGAACGGTGCATCGAGTATCCATCGTTTTGAGAAAATTGTTTCTTTTCTATTTTAAAACAGAAAATCCAAGATATTCGAACATATTTTTAAAACAAAATGGAGTTGCCACTTGGTTTTTGAGAAAAACTAAGAAAAACGAAAGAAGGCCGTGGATCTTTTCAAAGCGTAACCAAAGAAAAGAGGGTTCGAGGACTAAGGTACGAAAAGGGAAGGTGTTAGTCGCCCTTCTCGCTCAACTATGAGGTTGGCCTCTATTTTGTCAATATTAGTTTTTATTATAAACTTTTTTTAAAGGTAGTATATACTAAACGGGAGATTGAAGAGAGTTCAAACAAAAGCAAACAACAAAGAAAAACCTAACTACGCTTCTCAGGATCATGTGATTTGGTTATTGTTTTTAGATATGCCACACGTATAGTTTGAGTAAAGCAAAGCGAAAAACATGTGAGTGAGCAGTAAAATAAATAAATAAAGACCTAAAGGACATACAACGAATATTCAGTTTCTAACAAGCTATAAACAGGTTATACAAAACAAAATAGAAAAGATTAAAATACTGTTTCAAGCTACTGGATATGCATAAAACACACGACCATAGCAACATATGACGCGGCCGTGACAAATATAGGATTACCGCGACAAAAAGAATAAATAAACCTCACAGCTGTTACAAAACAAAGTCGCGACTGTAGTTTTTAGGGTTCCAAAAAAAAGGCTATGGATGTGAAACGAGGGCCAAAAAGGGACCCAAACAAATAAGATAAGTAGGATGGAGGCCATGACCTATGGATCTTAGACCAAATCTACAATCCTTCATCCTCTGTACAAATAATAACTCAAAACAGAGTATACATAATATCAAAAATGAGTAATAAGGCACGATAAACACATTTCTCGTGTATTGGCCTCACAAAACCATACGGCCGTAGCCAAATGAATGTGACGGCCATGACAATCATAGAAACGAAATAAGCAGTCATTGTAACCATATCGCGGCCTACACTATTGGACTCACACAACACACGACCGTGACATAGAAAGGTTGAGGCCGTCATGTTATAGGTGTTGGGAATGTATACTGAAAAGTCATGCTTTTAATGTATTTTATTATGGATTCCTGGCATATTAATATGAAACATTTCAGATGGTTTTGCATTTATGATTTCATATCTATATTTGTGATATATGAATGCATAGTCCGTATATTCTATCCAGTATTTGACTCGGTGCATGCTGCACAGAAGATCGGGTCAAAGGTTCTGACAGATTATATAGGTAGGCTCACAATCGCAATGGATCCGGACATTCCATTGGTACGATTGTAGTACATCGTTATAGTAGCTGGTCTTGGCTAGGTCCAATGGATTGAATTCGGGTTTTGAAAATTCGATGTTCGAGCTCGATGTGTTAGTACACATGGAGTGTATTGAGCGGGATCAACGGGATGATCGATTCTATACTGACTATATGAATTGATCCACATCCC